>PNEQ01113944.1:0-38844 GCA_003012365.1 Medauroidea extradentata
ATATATATATATATATATATATATATATATATATATATATATATATATATATATATATATAAAGGTGAGTGTATGTGTGTGAACCTTGGATGCGACATACTATTTATAAAAAGAATTCAAATTTCAAATGCAATAAACAATAAACTTAATATGTTAGGAATATTTTGTGATCTCTCTAAAGCTTTTGATTGTTAGTCAGGACATTTTTATCAAAACTTATGTTTTTATGGAAAAACAGGCGTAACAAATTTACTAATAACTTTTTACTTAGAGAATCGTAAACAAATAGTAGTAGTAATTGTTACAGTAACAAAGAGAGAGAGTCATGTTCCAGCATAAATGTAATTAAGTATGGAATTTTTCAAGGCTCAATTTTGGGCTAATTCTGGTTTTTATTTTATATACATGATAATTATTTAAACTTAGGATCAGATTCAGAAATAGTATTATTTGCTGACGTTGCAAGTCCTGCTGGTGAGTGGAGAAAATATAACGGATTTAGAATAAACCGCGAACTTAAAAATTCCACACATTTTAAAAACAAACTAACTTTAAATTACAAGACAAACATTATAAAGGTTTGTGCAAAGAACAGTTCAGTAAACAAAATAAAAGTTGGATATAATAATATATATTTAACCCATGTTAATTGTACAAAGCGTCTTGGTATTTTTAGAGAAAATAATTTAAATGGGAAAAAAGCATATAAATTATTATATTTATAGAAAATTATTGTCAACCTGTTGTACTCCGAGATTTCTCCATCCATTAATATCTATAAAGAAATGTAAAAAATGCTGACATATTACTTGTGATTTCATTCAATAATTATAGTATAATTTTAAGGGGTGATGCTACCCGTGCTAAAAATACGTTTTTTCTTCCAAAAAGATAATAATGTTATTAATGAATAAAAATTCAGGGATACCTGTAGGGACTTATTTAAAGAGCAGAGAATGCTGACATCTACCTACCAATTTATTTATCAAGTACCTACATAATTTAGCATGGATAACAAGAAATGTATTAAAGGAATTGTGAATTATTAATGAAAATATTTTATGTCTAAAATTAAATATTTTATAACTTACAATCTGTTCTCTAGAAGAATATTTTATTGTGTATAGTAACAAATTAAATACACTATAGGCCCTATTTAACAATTATCTAGACTTATTATGGTCTGGAAGATGTTATATAGTTGACGTAAGTATATGTGTATGGTGGTTTACTTACGTATGTATTAATTTTATTAATATGTAGGCTATTAAGAAGTGCCCTGAACCATTGTGTATTCAAGGATATGGTATAACTGGGCGTAATAAATTAAATGAAATAACATAATATGATCTATGAAACCTGCACTTGAAACCTTCTGCAACTACCGAATATGAACGAAATTAAATGTATCGACTTCGATTGTATTTGAATTATTAATGATAGTAATCTGTTCAACACATATAAACATATACGTTTTTCCAGCATCGTTTGTGCAAAACCAGTTTTTTCTACCCTAGATTCAGTGCGCGAATGCTACTGACCTAGTTTTCAGTCCATTCCTGCAGTAATGTCACGACTCTAGTTGCCATGGGAACAAGAGAGACGCCACACATGTTTCGTGGCAATAACATAGATGAATATAGTTTGCATTGTTCTTAACGCATTAACAACCTAGATCACGGACTTTTATTGTAAAGAGATATTATTTTCCTTACTTAAAATAATGTTGTTTTTAGTTTTATTGGCGTTTGGTAAAATACAATAAAACACCACCACCACAACCCTTAAAATGTTCCCCACACCGTAACTTGTTCGTGTAGGCTAAAGAAAATCAGAACAGTTCTTACGGTATCATTTTTTTTTTATAATTGTCTGTACCTTTTGCAGTAGTTGAAACCAAAATATAAATCCTTAATCGTTTCTTCACACCTAAATTATATGCAAATAAAATGATTGAGAATAATAGAGATAACCTTATACTTTTTACTAACATTACGTCGTCGTTCACTGCTAATTGACGTAATACTGTAACTAGTATTTATAATTTTAATTAGATGTTACTCTCAGATCACGTTTCTGGTATCTTGTTCAACCGAAGGTCCAAGTAGAAAATAAACTGTTGGTGTGAGGATGTTTTTTTCGGAATTAGAAGCTAGTATTTACCCAGGAATTTCTGAATGCATTCCGAATATTATTTTGTGCGAAAATTAGCAGTTTTTTAATATAAAATAGCCTACTAGCAGTCCCCCGCGGCTTTGCTTGCGAGTATTATTCGTAACTGGTAATGTTTACTTTCATTTGTATGTAAGATTGGTACTTCAATCATCAAGTGTTAGAATGTTGAACTAATTCTGCAGCAGGATAAGTAGCTATAGCTGTCCACGCGAAAAGCAGTATTAAGATTGTCCCTGCCACTAACAGCGACTACGCCTGGCCCTTATTTATAGCCCTGCCAATTTGACGTTGTGGGGTAATTACAAATACTTAAGGTAAGAGGTTAATCGAATGAAAAACATCTGATTTACCCTGTTCACAACCATTGGTGACGGTGCCCTCAACTATATATTTTCAAAATATTCACTGGAACTTTATTACCATTACAAAGTTTCAGTGGGTAAAGGTTTCGTGGAAACGTATTTGGTGCCCCAAACTTGAGATTAGTGAGATGATATATCGTCGGTTTACTGCCAAAAGTGACCAAGTCAAAATTAGATAAAATGATAAAAATGCTAGGAATATGTATATGTTGTTCACGAACAATTGCCCGAGTTTAAAGTCTATTCGTCGTTTCGTACTGTTGTGTCACAGTATAGTAACATACACATTTTTGTTAATATCTACAATTCAACAGTGATTTTAAACAAAATAACATGCATGACTTAATCACTTTTGGCAGTATACCGACGATAAGTCAGCTGAGGTAGAAGAACCTAAGTGGAAAGCGAACTGCAATTTCACCCCTTCTAAACGACTACACGTAAATTGCACTAATTCGTTCTCCCTTGTAGTTTTTGTGTGTTAAAACTGAACGTTCGCACGCAGCTTTTAACGAAATTCGAGCCCAGAACCTCCCGTAATTTAGACCTAAGTAACGTCGAAATAATTCATGAAAATAAAATATGATTAAAAATGTCCTGGGATCATAGAGGTTGTACAACACTACATATCGATAGGTTACTGTAGAGTGAAGCTCCTGTAAAGGTCATTTCTCACTGCTCGTTTCGGCTTTTCGGATCGTCTGCCTTGAATATTGACCAACTTAGTTTTATTCTTAATAATCACGTTTCTTATAAAGAAAAAAATACATACATATTTTTTAAAATATTTACGTAAGCATCACTCTGACGCGAACAACACCTCAATATCGCTACTGGTTAGATAGGTACATATCGTGGGTTGACGGAAAACAAATTTTGTGTTTTTTCACCCTTTTGGGTGACGAATTTCGAAATATTTTAGATTCACATCTTAGACATTTGTATAAGTATCCAATTGAAGTGTAAATCACATCGCTAGGCCGTTCAGTCGAATCAAAATCGATCATTCACTAAAAAAACACATGTCCCCCTTACACAGTACTGAGAAATCGAATTTCGAAAAATCTTAAAACCGTTTGCGATCATTTCTGTAATCATCATCCTGAAGCAAAAATTAATTGTATATATCGGCGGGTTCGATAGATATCGAGGATTTATCTAAAACACGTTCAAGGTCTTTTCACCACTTAAGAGAGTAAATTTCGAAAAACCCTGTAATCACATTTTAGAATACTTAATTGATATCTCGTTTCCATCTCATCGCATCAGCACTAAATACATCAGCTGTAAACAACCACCCAAACTCTATTGCCACAATTATACCCTTTAAGGTACCGTCTCACTTCAAGTTATTTGTCCTTATCGAAGCATGGGAGTGGGGAAGCGATAAGGGCGACACTGGTTCGCGAGTCAATATCAGTAGCACCTCTTACACGTGGCGACCTTGATTAGAATGTGATGTTTTCGTAATTCGAGAGTTTTCAATTGCATTTTAAATGATGATCAAATAATTTTACTGATGAAGAGAGTGTAGCAAAGTTCAATACTGGTCTCTATCAGGGAAATAGATTTTTAGCTGCGGAATCGTTTTTGGCTGTTGTGAGAGGCTCCAAAATTACGTTAATAATAACCATTAAGTCTTGAAAGTACGATACAATCACCGTATGAAGTGTTTCTTCTTTCTGTAAATGAACACGTTAGGCGCTCATTTAGTAGCTTCAAACGAAAAGCCTGATTTCTAAGACACTGCAACACAATTTTCTGACATATAAGTGGCTCTTTAAAAGGTATTGGGGTGCTAAATTACTATATGTTACAAAATTTTTGTATAATTTAACGCCTTTAGACAGGTGTCCTCAAAAATTGTGACATATTACGATGTAAAGTATTCTTACAAGTATGAAAATGATTACGTTACATTTTTACTGCTTTGGAATTCTCGGAGCTGAGACAGGCGATGGAAAAAAAAAAAAAAAAAAAAAAAAAAAAAAAAATATTTCCAGTTGTCCGCCATTGCTCCACTTTAATAAAAGCAGTGAAATTCTGATATCGTAAAAGGTATTCTTTACAACTTAAGATACCTTGATTTTTTTTATAAGGCCCGAGTAAATACCAATTCCAAAAATTTGGAAAATATAGTGCTCTTGTGCATCAATGCGTCCCTCAACAATTTGCACCAGGGTAGAAGTAGCATTGCATAAATTTACCTGAATTTAGAACAGTAATAACCTAACAAAGTTTGTGACATACTTGTATATGCATTCTGCATACCGATAGGGAATACTAAGATAGTCACACTAAATAGTGCACGCTACACCACACTAAAAACATACTAAAATCCACTATATAACAGCATAATTGGTTGTTGAAAGAAGTACATCTCAATATTTTCTTGCGTAGTTCGTCACAAATACGACGGCTAAATTATGACAGAACATACCAGTGATGTTTTTATGTAATCCACATAAGCCATTCAGACACAATAAATCATACTGTTAATATTTTAAAGTCTATGAACTCATTCGTTGGATATTGTCCACTAATTCAACTGTACATACTAAGTTGTTCCAAGAGCGTATTGTACTTACTGATGTTTCACTCATGGGCATCACCAGGAATTATTTCAAGGGGGGAGGGGCTAATCTATTATAAGCAAAAACTTATACTTTTTGCAGTGTCTGACGACACAGACTATTGTTTTGCAGCATTTGACGCAAATTAAGACCTTTTCACAGTGCCTGACACAATTAGTGACCTAATTTGTAGGGGTCTCCAAGTTTCAGGGGGGGCAACTACCCCCCCCCCCTTCGTGACACCCATGGTTTCACTCGTTAGTTACTTATGCCAGTCCATGATATTATGTTTATAATGTTGTAAGAGGTGTCAATATCAGTTTTGTTCAATAATATTTGTATTTCGCAATGATGAAATAAATACAAAATAAAACATTTTACGCCTTCAAAAGTGACAAAATTTAACAGGGTTATACGAAATGGACACCATAATTACATAATAACCCTAATCCTATAATAATGTAAGATCTATACCTTTTTTACTAGCACGCTATAAATTCAGGCAACACGTGGACAGACGATACGCATGCACTTTATAAGACTAGCGAGCCGGTCCTGTAACGTAGTCGGTTAGGCATAAGTCTGCTTTGCGTGGTTCTAACTTCAAATATTGGCTCGGGTAAGAATGTTTTGTTGTCCTTTCCACATTACCCATATCGACTCTTGAGACGTCATTGTTAAAGGGCCGCAAACTATTATCACAAAATGGTGCACTTTGAGAAGATTTTGAACATTAATGTTTAACACACAACAGACACAAATTGGAACATTTTCAAAGAGTTAACAGTCAGTTTCTTAGAATATATTGCAAAGTTCATAACACCTACTGTATTTTCAATAGTTTGAATAAAAAATATAACATTTCTAAAACAAGGTTGGGCTCTTTCCCCAACCCCCCCCCCCTTCCTTGTACCCGCCACTGACTTGTGCCCTATCTGCCAACAACCCTCGAGCCACCACTGCATATACCACTAAAAATGAATAAAACAAAATTAAAAATGCCAATTACTGAGAGGGACGTGTCCCCTGCCAGCTAACGACGGTCGTGCTTCGTGCCCAACAAGCGACTAGGTCGGTAGCGGTGCGGGATGATGCTTGCTGAAGCAGCAAGGTCGGCTCGCGCTCAAATGTTTGCTTGGCCGCAGAGAGCTCGCCTAGCCCAGGGCCGACTGTTCGTCGTGGAACGTGCAGGTGCAGGAAGAGTGTAGAAACAACGGCCTTGTTCCAGTTAACGCGTTTGTCAGGTCGCGTGACCCGATTTACTGTACTACAACTATGACAAGAGCGGATACAGGATGATGAGTCTGCTAGGGAAACTATGTGGGAGCGGGAAGCGGTGGAAGTTGACAGTCTTTTACAAATAAAAAGGTTCTTCATGACTAAGTGAGCACTTTCAAGACAGAACTGCCAATAATATTGACATATTTCCGTGCAGAGGCCACTATTTTTCGAGTAAATAATTCTGCAACAGTTTGTTTCAATGCCTTATGTGCACATATGAAACTGTGCTTCATGGTTATTGGCAGAATGTATTATTGAACAGACGCGGCTCATTTGACTGTGCCAACAGGTACAAGGTTACTGCGACACCACACGTCTGTGATTTGAGGGGAGAACCCTAGACGCTGAGAGTTAAAAACCGCCAATCACTGACCATGAAGATTAGATTTAGATCATGATAAGTATTTTTGTATTTTCAAATATTTTTTTACAAATCAGTTATTTATTTTAAACTCATTATTTTTTTTTACACAAAAAAGAAGTTAATGCGGTTTGTAAACATGTAGTGTCATAGTCCGTGTCACTGTTCTTCAGAATGAATTAGTTTTTCATTTCGGTAAGTAAACTGGTTTTCCTTTGATGCATAAAACAATTTTTTGCCATTTTGACTCTAATATGGTATAATAAAAAAACTATGAAAGGAAAAAAATTTCGTTACAGTAAAAAAACAACACGTGCCTAGAAAAGAAACTATATCTTGTGGAAATAACAAAAATTTTAAAACAATTAAAATTATCAGTGAATCGCCCTCTTAAGGGCGCTGCCTACCTCGGGGCCCTGACGGAGAAAGAATAGGGTTTTACATGTTAAATTATTTTCAGTGGCATCGGTCACCTTTTGTGATAATGTTTCCGGACGAAAACCATTTTCTGCGCCAAGAAAAAAGAATATTGACACGTAAATAAAATTTCAGAAAATAATTAATTTATGAACAGCCATTTTCGCGTGTTTTTTGTGTGTAAAAATGCTTTTTTGGCCACAATTTTAAGGGTATTGAAAAAAACTGCCTGCACGATCCATAACAATGTACACGGCACCGAGACGAACAAAAAAGTCAGTGGTGGCATATATGTAACTTGGACCGTTACTGAGCCACGTGGGAAATCATTTAACCTGTAAAACTCTATGCTTGCTCCCGCCGTGGTTTCAAGGTAAGCAGCGCCCTAAGGTGGGGAGGCCGCCCTTTGTTCACATGGTCCTGGCAGAAGTCGACTTGCATGTTGTGTTTCTTTTGGGATATTCGTGTTTTCGTTACACGAGCAGCGCGGCGCAGCGGGAGCGTGTGCTAGCTGTTATCGCGCGAAAGGTGATAAATGTATGTGGGTGGGTGGTACGTGAGGGGAGGGGGAAGAGAGAGGCAGGGAGATAACTGCGGGTCTCCTGTGTTTATATTCAGTGCGAGTGTAGAGACCGACAGCGGCGGCAGCACGAGTGCTAACACAGTTCGGCGACGTCCATGCAGCACGGCAGTAGCACAGTTCCCTTCAAGCACCACAGGATCAGGAGAAAATAGCCGCGCGCGAGAGAGGAACAATGTTCGCGCTGACCTTGGACAGAGTCTCCCGTCTCAAGTACGAGCCCAAGGAGACTGAGAGAGGTGAGCAAGTGCCATACTTCATGTCATTCACTACTCACTACGCATGGGCGTGTCCGGGAGAGAGGGTTTCGAACTCACTACTACCCCTCACCAAATACACAGAGAGTTTATGTATGCACTGTGTGATACTTTCACAAAAATACAAGTAATGATGTTAGGCTACTTACTAATTGGTATCCTTTAAAGAAAAAAAAACATGTTTAACCCTTGAAAATTACTTTTCACGTGTCCATGTACTGACGAAAGAAACAAAATAATTCCAATTACATTAAGACATTACAATTTGCATATTAAATAACAAAGACATGGGCAAAACTCAGGGTGAGGGGGGCTAGAGGTGGCTTAGCCAACCTTAATGAATTATTAGCCTCCTCTAAAATAGCTCTTTAATAAACTGTGTTTCCCATCCATTGGTTATTATAATACACATCAAGTGAGATCATGTTGACATTTTTAAAGGCTCAAGCTTTTAACTTACATTGTTACTAACAACAGTTAAAGGTAACTTGTGACATGTTTGTTATTCATTTTGAAGCCCAGAGTACAAGGTTCTTGTTTGGATGCTAGACTTTTAGTAGTTAGCACATAAATTAAGCCAGTTCCATCGGTATTGCAGATTTTTGGGGAGAGTTATTCTCTGCAAAATGATGAGCTAATTACTGCTCTTCTGGTATTGTTAACTCAATGATCTTTCTTTCATCTGTACTAGCTGATGTTTGCAGTGAACAAAGAATTATCACCATTTATTAATTTACTGGGCGTAAAGCCTTCCCTTGAATAAGCAGCCAGCCCTCTTTAGTAGAAACTGCAAAAAATAAATAAGAAATCATTGACCTATAAGTAGCCTGTCTCTATTTGTAGGAACCACTAGAAAAATTTCACTGACCTTATCAAATTGTGAATAAGCATCCTGCCTCTTTTGTAGAAACCACAAGATAAATTTCACTGACCTTATCAAATTGTGACAGCTTTTGTTTGTCAAGCTGCACAGGTTTTTCTGATGATTCATTAAACTGTTTAAGTTTGGCATAATTCTTATTCCAGTCACTAAGTGTGACTTTCAATGCGCTGAATTTCACAGAAAATTTTGTTGTGCTCTGAACTTTCTCTAAACATTTTAATTTATCTAATATAACATTGAGGGTTTCAATTGGCTAGCAAAAGCAATAAAAACACACAATCACAAAAAGGTTACTCAGCACTGATGCAGTGTTTGCAAGTGAACTACAAGAATGCCAGTAATTAACTGAATTAAAATAATTGTGTACGTGCTCAATGACCTACCACTGAAACAGCGACCCTCTGTGGCTCTGTTACTTAATCAGTCGGCAACCACCAATATTCCATGACGTATGCTCACCTACAGGTTGTCAGCTAATTCACAGATACAAACTGAAGGCCTACCATGCGATTCTGTGGTCAAAAAGTGTCTGGTCCTATTTTTTGAGGAAAAACACTTTGAAAGCTCTGAAAACCATTGTAGGAAACTAGTGATATCCCCACTTGGGAAAAGACACCACAAGTTGGTGGTTAGGTGAAGCGCCAGGTACAGTTGCACTCAATTGTTTCAAGCAAACCATGAAAAACACATCGGCCTACTTACAACAAGAATTGAGGCATGGCAATGGCCATGAATTTATCAGTCAAGTAAACTACAGTGTTTTTTTCAGGTTGTAACTGTGAACTAGTTGTAAATTTTCAGAACTTTCAGTGCTTCTTTTCTCAAAAATTATGGGACCTAAGACTTTTTACCATAAAATATTTCACGGTTAGTTTTGACCAATGAATCACATGAAACTGTCCATACCCGCAAATTACCTAACATCTAAAATTTTAAAAAATTGTCTGCGTGTTGCTATGGCAATCTTCAACATTTTTTGCTTGCTACTGCATTATACAACTCATTTTAGTTACCGTAGCAATCCAAAAATCTGGGTATCCAAATAGCCGTTGGTCCTAGCCTAATTAGTTTGGATTAGTTGGATTTTATTACTTTTGTGCATTTTGAGGTTATAAAAATAGACAGAAACTACAGCTTTCAAAAGTATCCATTTAGCCTGGAAAATAAATAAAAGTATGAACATAAATAATAAATACTGAATTCCTACTGGCCATACAGATTTGTGGACAGGCAAGAGCTGTGCCACTGTATAGAGTTTTCATGGTCTATTGCAATAATCCACAAAACTTATTAAAAGACTTGAAATTTTCTGAGAAAGGCTTTATGCAGAGGATACAGAGTTATGAATTCAAAGTCAACATGCTATGCTACTTGTGCCATTATAACAATTTTGTGTCAGATTTATTGAAAGGTTTCGGAATTATAATTTACAAAAAAAAAGAAGACAGCCCTTTTGAAAATAAGTACTCTAAATGGTGTGGGGAAAAAAATTAATTAATTCCCGGTGACGTTCTATTAAGATTGATTCCTAGATAGGCTCTGTGAGAGGGGCAAATTACACACAAACACAAAGACACAAACACGCACACAAATGCACAAAACAAAAGCTCTCATAGCCTTTTTTTTTAAGAAGACAATAGAAACACTATGATTCAGTCACGCTGCAATATCATTCTAATTGGCTTTGTTAGGACAACATTTTGTTCTTTATCGTAATATACTACATTTAATAAACGTTAGTCAAGATATTTCCTGTAATAACCAATTAGAAGAACAGACAAGATATCTAAATTAATTACTTAATTTCATTCAGAGATTGCTGTCAGAGACAGGAACATAAAATGTAATTTAATTAAGACAGTACAAAAAACACGACCACTATGGCACCTGTTCTATAATATAGCGTGTGGTCTCCATGTGTGACACAGACTCAGTGACATGACCCCTGATAATACATCCCAGACATTCGCAATTAGATTCAAGTCAGGAGATAAAGCAGGCCATGGCTGATGCTTACCCTCATCGTCCAGCATGTCGTCCATCAACCCAGCTATGTCTGGATAAGCATCATCCATGAAATGGAACAAATCAATGGCAGCAGCATAATACACGACATACCTCTCATTAGTTTTTTTTATCTGATCACCTTTAGTTTCGACTATTCCCAAAATATTTTGACCAGAGTATTTCTCTTTTAAAATTTTGTTGTACAGTAACAGTATGGTTGCACAAATTATGTGTAATGAATGATATTTCAGTACAAATGAAGGCTGATGCGATGAAACAGCCCTACGGAGAAATCATAGAGGAAAGCAGAGTCGTAAATGTACGTGATGGCAGACAGAAGATCACAGTTGGAGAAATACTCTGTAAGTAGCCTATAAGTTACTTAAAGTTACCACAATTGTAAGATAGGAGCTGCAAAACTTACTTGATAAAAATTGTTAAAATAATAGTTACATATGTCTACATATTACAATTCTCAGACATTTGGGGGACAATTTATGCACTTTTTGTGGAGGGTATTATTGACATAGTGCAAAACAATCTCATAAAAATGATTAATAGTAATAATAATGTTTGACAAACTTCTACGCCTACTTATTACCAACATAAAACCTGTTTCACTCTATGGGTTTGCAACATTCATTATTAGTGTAATAAAAGTTCATAAGAGGGATCTGCATGTATCTGGTAGCATTATACACAGAAAATCATAGTTTGTATATTAGTACGACATATGAATCATATCTGCAACGAAACCACCTAGAAACCATGTCATTCATCCTGGAAGAAAAGAAGTCTAAAGTAAAAAAAGTTACTAATAGAGGACTCTGAAATAAAAAACCTAATAGTACAGATGGATTAGTACAATTACGGCAAGATCATTTATTTGTTTATAGCTTTTAAATATCATTAAACTACTTGTGGACCTTGGGCAGCAAGCAGATAATTTTAAGTTAAAATATTTCACTATCGGCACTACGCCGGTACGTACTAACTTTAAGATACAATTAAATCTCAAACTAGTCAGCTACACAGCTTGACTACATACAAAGACAATGAAAAGATAAGTTCAGAACAAACAGCTACTGTACAGTTGTATGACTGACGAGATGGAAAATCTGTTGAACAAAGCATCCAGCTACCTCACCTATGACATTATTAAAGTAGAAAGTAAATTAAAATAAATTTAGTCAAAAGATCACACAACGTATTTGAATGTATGGAAGACAGACTGGAAAAAATTACTAATTTGTGCCACAATGTAGCATTGTCCTAATGGTCCAGCTAATGAAAAATTACAGTCCACTGAGCTCCTGCCCCAGTTATATACCAAGTTTTTTGCATTGCAGTAAAACCAACAGTGCAAATTTGTCCAGAAATCAGATATTCCTTTTTTATTTTTTATAACATAAGACCTTGGTAAAGGAACACTGGGGTTGGCGAGGGAGGGAAGAATTAAAAATTAATTGGCAAAGGTCTGCATTAAGGAGTCATCCCAACATTTATCAGAAATTATTTTACAAAACATTTACACAAAAGAAAGCCTAACCTGTAAAATAATCCACGCAGAAGAAAAAACCAATGCTTGCTTTACATTCCAGGTTAATGCATATATGCATGCCTTACTGATTGCTGGCGAATAGCATGATATGCTCCTAACAATGTTAGTTAAATTTAGATTTAAAATACAAAACAAAAAGAGCATTATATTTCTACATAAAATGTAACACTCAACACTTTGAGATTCACAACAGCAGGCATATTTATATTGGTTGAGAGAACTCTGGTTGGTCAAGCCATCCTGTAAACTATCCTGAAGTGAAAAAATAAAGATTAACTGCACCATTTTCTTTCTTGTGTTCTGATAACAGAAGTGAGTAAACAACGTGGAATTATAAAATAATATTAAATCATTTGGAATTACAGTTTTATCTTATCAAACAGACAGCTTCTAATGGCAGCGAAGATAACTATGATGATTATGTGTATTATTTTACACCTGCACACTTTATCAATACCACGACACTTATTCGTACTTGTACAAAGTACACATAATTATTCTTTGTTGTATATCAGAGTTCAAAAGTAGGCTACATATATACATGCATAACTTTCTAAACTTGTACGCAAGTAGTGTAAAATACTTTACACAAGTCGTAAGCTTATACAGTACCAGCTAGGCACAAAGATTATTGTCTCAGTAATTTAACATAGACTATTAATATATCACAACACTAAGAAAAAGAAACACACTTGCATGGAATGGAATGTTACACTAGTATGTACAAGTAATCATGCACATTTCTTGTCTGTACTTTGACTAATGTAATGATGCAGAGGCTATATTGCTATAAATGCACTAGTGTACTGAACAATAATGCAAAACAAAACAGTTGTGTTTCCCCTGAAGGTTTGTTGGAAAGAGTTGCATTTCATGTTAAGTTACAGGTAGACTACCTAGTATGAATTGGAAAAAGAAACGCAATACACATTCAGTTAAGTACAGCCACAATACACCTGACAAGGTAAAAACACATACACAAACTCACTCACACTTACTTATTAACTAACTCATACTCACACTCAGTCACTCTCACATACGCTTAAATGCTCACTCACACATTCACTCATATTCTCACACACACTCCTACACACTCTTGCAAACATGCACACTAACACACTCTTGTATACACTCGCACTAACACACTCATTCATACTCATTCATACTCACACTGTCCCTCTCTCTTACTCTCATACATACTCACACTCTCAAATACACCACTCACTAACTCACACACACACTCCGGTTCTGCCCTTATCTCTCACTCTCTCTCAAGCAAATTGTGACCCACAAAAACATACATGGTGTGTGCATATCCACTTTTTCATTATTGTACGACATGCAAAGCAAAGAAACTCTAAAGACTGACTTAGAAATTTTAAACAATCCTACAATTTGACTGTACCTACACAGTTCCAACATGTTTAACATCTACTCTGTTAGTAAATTCTATTTGTTGTCTGGGCGAGTGATTGAGAAATGAGACAGTAGCAGACACCTAAACAATAGCCAGTGGGAGAGAAACATTCAAGGGCAAAGAGACTGATATGTCTGGTACTAATGCCCAGTTATACAATGTCACAGCTAAACACAAAATTTTTAAAGTTTACAAAATCAGTAAAGTTCAGTAATTTCATAAAATAAAGTGACTACATTTAAATTTTATAGAGAAACTATTAAAGTTGACAGGTCTGCTCTTTGTCAAAAGAAATAATAAACACGACTGGACAAAAATTTTTTAATTAGTGCAGTAAAATAAAAGAAAAATTATTTTTTTACACCTTTTTATGTTGAGAATCAACAAAATCAGCAGAGGTATTTAACTTGCATACAAAAGCAGTTTAACTAAAATGGTATCGTAAGTTTGTACCCAACAAATAATAATGTACAATTTTATTTCTACAGCTATAACAAATACAATTAAATGTACCCCTGCATTTTAATTTTAAAATGTTTATGTAAAAGAAGTTACATTCTTAGGTTTTTAATTGATGTGTGTACATGTGTGTGTGCGTGTGTGTCTCTCCCTATATATATATAAATTTTTTTTTACAAGGCTTATAAGTAATTATTGATCTAAAACATGTTTCTTACAGGCAAATGGCAGAAATCTCTACATGGAAGAAGAAAAAATACATCGATGGATAAGAAAAAATAAGTGAAAGAATATCAACGCTTTTGTTACTTTTGTACCAAAATTAGTGTTACTAATAATTTTAAATATGTTTTTTTTTACATTTGAATTTATATTGAATTACTTTTATAATTTATGTAAACATTTTTGCTACTCAAATAAATGTTATCTCTTAATTGAAATGAAACCATTACAACCTATGTTACGTACATCCCTGCTGGCATTGCAACTGGGTTGTAAAGCCAAGGGGTTCATAACCCAGTTCAGACCAATTAACACACAGATGTGTAGGTAGGTGGCCTGACTAGGTTTTTTTGACAGTCAACCGAATTGTACGCACCCTCAGGTGTATTTATCCCAGAATCCACAAAATGTTTGTCAAATGTGTTTACCAGTCTATTACACATGGGGAAACATTGTGTCACTGTTCACCATCTGTTGATGAATTAAATAAATACAATTCCCTACACATAATAGTCTGACAATTTACATGTCTTGAACTTGCCCAGACAAGTACCGAATACACCATCTGGGATGCCCACCCCTTATGGTTTTGGCACTAACTTTCTAACCAACAATAAGGCTATTTTATTCTGCCAAGTGGTAATGCTGTGTTAACTTCCTATATGCTTAATACACATTTTGATTAAGTCACATTTAATTGCAAACGGTCTCGAACAATTGTGTTCCACACTGTCACTGTTGTGTAATGTAGGCTAATAAGCTTAACCTGTTGTGTAAGTGGGTAACTAGCCCACTAAGCAAAACACTATTCTGCATTATTAGAGAGATCCAATACATTACCCTGCAAGAAGTCACCACATTGGAAGATAAGAAGAGATGTGCATGAGGAGGAAACTACATGGTGATACACTTACACTAGCGCCTAGATCCAGGATCTCTAAGCACAGTGGCGCATGCGCACTGCCGCGTTCCTTCTCCTTGCCGCCCCTCTCTCGCCGTGTACCCCCTCCCTGCCGCCTGTCGGCCGGCGCGGCGTGTTGCCTTGCCAATACTATTCACCATGACTTCGGTCGCAACGTACAATTTGGTGAAGATTTTCACAATTATTTACCGCTAAAATGTTTGTATGCACATATTGTAGAAGCAGTTACCAACACAAACATACTTTGCTATGTTAAAACTATTGGAAGTACAAGCACAAAAGAGCCAATTGAATCTAATAAGCTCGTTATTGAAACACAAGCAAATGGTGGTGACGAAGTGGCAGTTAAATTGGGTTCTGAATCGCGGAAGCGTGCGTTAATGAAGAAAATGACAAAAAAAAATTTAAAAAAAAATGAACTCTCGGTAACAGAAAAACCTCATTCTCTGGTACGTCTAACGACACTTCGGAAGTGCAGGAGTTCAGATACGCATCTGATAACTACTCCCAACCAATAACCCGATAAATAAGAACATTTCTCTACAAATACAATTTTCTCTCCCAAAAATGAGGTGAATAAATCAACAAAAGTCTTTCTCGAAACCAAAGGAACTTAAAGCATAAGGGTGTTCAAGTGCGATAAAATCATAATTTTATATTTTAATGAAATATTTTTAGATTTGTAGACGAAACTTATGACTGCATTTTATTTTTACGAAATAATTTTAGTTCTCATAGTTTTCTCATAACGGGGTGCCTAAGTCAAAATTTGCTTGTTACGCTGCCATGCAAATAATTAAGAACAACTGACCTACTTAAACAAAATAATTCACTGTGAACTTACAACATTAAAAAACCCACAACGTAATATTTTGATTTTAAAAAAATTGCAACTGTACAGAAAAAAAGTATCAAATGCAGCAATTTTTTAAAAATATAAAATCAGTTCGCGGGAATTTTTCAAAATTTTACTACGTAACCCATAGTATGCCATTCACTGTGAATTATTTCACGTACGTCAGTCAATTGGTTTTCACTATTTGGCACGCAAGTTTTGACTTTGACGTGTCGTTTTGAGAAAACTACACCAGCTAACATTGTTTCGTAAGAGGAAAATTGCACTCACAAGCATTGCCTACAAAACCAATACTTTTTCATATAAATATAAAATTACGACATTATCTCACTTGAACACCCTTAAGAGCACCGCCTACCACGCGCTTAAAATGTGTTGCCACATGTCTTTAAATGCGTTTTTTATGAACCTGTTCCACACGTGCCTATTGTGTCAATGTACGAAAGGAAAATGTACTTCAAACAATAACTGACAGGTACTTTCAAAACATCACATCAATTAGAAAAATCATTTCCGAACCTCTCAAAATTGCTAAAAACAGATACTTCAATATGTTATATATTAAAAACTACTCATGGGATTCATGTGAAACTATTATAGAAACACGCAATGTTCTACGCTTTAAACTTTTCACCAATAAATATATGGGTTCACCACTGAAAAGTGTCTGGCGAGTGGAACGACACCACTCCACGCTGTTTCAGTTGTCTTGCGCTAGAGGTGATACCGCACCAGATAAGTCACTCAACTTCGCCCTTGTGCCGTGCCTCACTCACACAAACACACGGCCAGAAGGCGAGTGCGTTAAGAATTGCAGCAGGCATCATGCTCAAAGGCAAGATCATTGAAAAGTATCCACGTCCTGTAGAAAACAAATAAATATTTCATATAATAGAGAGCACGCAAATAATAGTAGATTTACATGTTTATCTATAGTATATAAGTTATTTTACTTCAGTGTTCGTATTGCCGGAGAAACAGCTGTTCATTGAGAGACGAAAATTTCTCAGTCCTGAACTCAGCGGTACCAAATAGGGAATTCTTTTTCTCAACATAAACTAGTTTGTATTTAACGGACTAAATGTGTTGTGTTTTGTATGATTATAATTATATTTCGATAAAAACGGAAACTGGTGTTGATACACTCGTTAAATGTATTAAGGGTGTACATGTGCGATAAAGTCATAATTTTATATTTTTATGAAATATTGTAGTTTTGTAGACGATACTTGTGAGAGTAGTTTCCTCTTACGAAACAATATAAGCTGGCGTAGTTTCCTCATAACGGTGCGTCAAAGTCAAAATTTGCATGTTCAGCTGCCACGCAAATAATGAAAACCAATTGAATTATTTACGTTAAATAATTCAAAGTAATATAACATACTATGGGTTACGTAATAAAACATTTGTAAAATTCTGCGAACTATATTTGAATTTTAAAAAATTATGGCTATATTGTTTGAAATGTCTGCTATTTTCGTAGATAAACAAATATAATGCGTGTTAAATAGTTTCGTTTAAAATAATAGCCATAACTCACTGCAACGTATTTGAATCGCGGGTAGGGAGGACCCTTAAGAGACAGAGTGAGTGGAAGGGTGGAGTTTATTTTGTAAGTCCATATAAAAAGAGTTAGAATTTTACTGTATTTTATTTTTATTACTCAACAACGGTTTGAATTCACGTTAAAGAAATTGCACCTTGTGTTGCTTACAGTGCTGGAAAAATTGCATATTGTGTTAAGTGTTAGTGAAGAGGTTTCGGTTAGCCCTTAACATCATGTCTTTAGCACTGGCGAGGAATGACATGTTGTATGAAACAGCGTCGGAATGAAGGGGTGGGGAAACGGGAGTTCCCCGAGAAAACCCGCCGATTAGCGACATTGTGTGGAACGATTCAAATATGTGAAAATCTGGGTACCGACCCCGCCGGGAGTCGAGCTCGTATGGCCTTAGTGGGAGGCGAGTGGTCTAACCACTGTGCTAACCTCGGCCCCTTTACGTGTTGTAAAGAGATTCATCGTAGTGTTATTTCAATATTTATGGTAAGACATAAAAGAGATTTTTATACAAAAAATGTATATTACATGAATAATAATATACAATTTTTTATATTAGTATGTTGTTTTAAGTGTAGATATTGCTTTAAATAATAAGCTGTATTAAAAACAAAGTTAATGTGACATGACCATTCTACTTTACAGTAGCAACAAGTTTACAAGTAAAATAGTCATGTAAATAACTGCATATTATTGTGTTGTAACGAGTGCCTAAGGAAAGAGAACTATTGAAATAAGCATTTTGAAACATTTAATGAGTAGTAATTACTAACCATCGGAGCGAAAACAAAACCATGTATTCAAGTTCACGTGTGATTATCGCTCATTAAAATGTTGCCTCAAGTAAGGAAAGTTTTTTTTTATTTTTTTCAATTATCCTCATTTTAATATTTAATGTAGGCCCTACAGTGATGTTCGACAGTAAAACAAAAAACAATTGAATCCCAGAAAAATATCAGCAGCTCAATTCTTTAACCAACTTTTTAAAGTAAAAAAAAATACGTACGTGCATCCATACGTATTTTTATAAAATATTATTCACATTGACTACACCACCTCGCCACTGTGCCCAACACATCCCACCCTCATTTTTTATGTGGCACAGTAAATTTATAATGTGTACCGAGTTGATTCTGTGACTGATGTTACCAGACAAATGTCAGTGGTCATTCATGTAAGATTTCAAATTATTATGCTTTTGAAGAGTTTGGAAAATTAGTTCTTGAAGTTATTATTAATGTAATATTTATTTGAAATTATTATTCAAAATTAAAACAAAGAAATACTGTAATAAATAATAATGTTCAAATTTTCATATTAGTATTGTTACAAGTTGCGGGCTAGGTACGTTCGCCCAGCCAGACAGTCGCGGCTCGCAACAGTATGTTGTTTTAAATATTAGGAAATATTTCTTTAAACAATAAGATTTATTTTAAAAAGTTACATTGACATGACTGTTCAAACTTATACCAGCAATACCAACAATTTTAAACCTTAAGTACTCATATAAATAACTTGTTTATTATTGTTTTGTAATGAGTATACGGAAAGAGACGTCCAAAAATAAGCATTTTTAACATTTTATGTGTAGAGTCTATTCAGTATTGGAATGAAAAGAAAGTTTTAACATTCACATATAAGTATTGCTCTTTAAAGAGTTGTTTTCAGGTAGAAAATATTTTTTATTTTTAAATTACCTACGTTTTAATATTTAATGTACAACGATGTTCAATAATAAAACACAAAAAAATGTATCCGACTTAGATTTGAATCCTAAGAAAATTATCAGCAGCTCGATTATTTAACCAACTTTTTACAGCTAAAAAAAGTACATTCAAATTTTTATAAAATATTACGCTCATAGGTACCACCCCCTCCTCACCTCTGTGCCCAACATCTCCCGTCCTCATTTTTTAATGCGGCACGGCAAAATACAAATTCATACCCAGACGGGGTTGGGAATCGAACCCAGTACCTTTCGCATTTCCCAAACAGTAACCAAAACATAATACAGTGCTATGGTAAAACTATAGTACACATTGTTGAGTATATTTCAATAGCCGTGTTGATGCTCGTTGATGAGCAAAATATACATCTCGTGAAAATCATCTTTGAGAAAAATGACGTAGTCATTTACTGTGTGTTGGAGGCTAATGTAAAAAAAAAGAATGTGATAAGACAACACAGCATCATTTCAGTTATATTTCGTCTCCGAAAGACGCGCGGCAAAGGAACCGCTTGTGTAAATTAATTCATACTCCATAGGTTAGCCTCCGCCCGTACAGTGTGAATACGTGTAAGGGGGTATAGATGGACGAAGGGAGGGGATGGCTGGAGAGTGAGAGAGCATAGGGATTGGAAAGAGAAGGAACGAGTGGAGAGTAAGGTGTGACTGCGCATGCGCCACTGTGCTTAGAGGTCCTGGATCTAGGCGCTAGTATACACTTACTACCAACCCCATTTTTCTGAGTGTCTGGTGAACAAGGATAAAAAAATTCTCTGACTTTTCTAGGTTTTTCTCTCTTGAAAATGAAAGTTTCCAGAAAATGTAAATAGTAATTTACATGTACAGTTCTTTTGGAGATAGCAATTATTAAAACATATTGTTGCGAGCCGTGACTATCATTCGAGTTGAGACTGCCAGTGGCAGTAAAGGACCACTAATTTTCCTTTGTGTCATACAGCAGTAGCCAGCTGCATGCCTGTCTCATGTCTTGTAAACACTCAGATAACAGTAAATATCATGGCCTGGAGAATTCCTCTACCGGCTCTCTGACTGTGTTTTAACCCTGGTATGACATGTTTCTTGTAACACCAAGACAGAGTCACCACAAGATTTCTGGACTATTGATTGAAAGTATATACAGTCCATCCCATGTACGAATTCCATTTCTTGTGGTTGCATTGGTCTCCTTTTTACACCTGTTTGAAAGTAAAAACCATTTTGTGTTCCTCTACCACTGGTGTTTATTTTTTGCACAAACAAATTAAGATGATTGGCAAACTTTGCAGTATATCAAATATAAAAGTATTTTCCTGTACAACTGTGCACACATGATGGTTGTCAGAAAAACAATATAGAGTTCTTATATAAGATAACCCTTTATATTGCACAATTGGTCAGTCAACCAAGTGCACTTGTGCATAAACCACATAGTATGGCAAAGGAAAGAACCATCTTTACAGGGAAACTGCTTTCAAAATACAAACCAACACAAACCACAAAAAAAAATTCAATTTTTACAAATGAGACTGATTACAATCGGGTCAGGACATTGGGTGAACCATTTTAATGTGTGTGTAGGGAGAATAATGAACAGAAATCTTGTGTAGAGGACTGCGACTTAAGGCTCTCTTGTTTCTACTTTTTTTTTTTGCAATATTAATTTTTTACGCCTTAACGAGAGCAGATATGAAACTCTGTCTGGCAGTTTTGTTTCAAATGATCTTCTCCATGTTCGCTGATTTTTTTCAGGACAGTAATTACTATGGCTTTAGCTAATTATGCCATTAACAAAATTATGGTAATTTTAACTTTTGGTCGAATCTGTATAATTTCTTGTCTTGGAAAAATTATCTATCACTGCAAATACCGTTTTAAATAAAACTGCCTAACAGATATTTCATATAGTCTCTCGTTTAAGCTTAAAAAAAATAATTATCGCAAAAACACTAGAAACAGGAGAGCTGAATTAATAACCATTACCTGTAATCATTTGTATTGTTTGCCATTAACTTGTGACATACGAGTGACTTTTGACAGAGAGATTTATTTAGTAGTGTCTGATCATTAGTGACCTTCAGGCAATTTGGTGCAGATAGCTGTAAATAAATTAGGCTTTGGTTAATTTTTTTTTATTTATTCAAAGACCTGGATTCTTCAATATAACTTGCCCAACTTGTTACAAAACTGAATATAAACCTTCTAAAACATATTCTAGGTAGCAGTGAAAACTTCCACATAAATTGTTTTATCATTATTGATCTACCTAGTGCCTTCTTGACAAAAATGGTCTGACTGCAGGAAAAGATGTCCAAAAAAAAAAAAAAGCCCTCTTTCCCATAAGGAACTAATTTCCTCTTAAGATAGCTGTGATAACACACCAAGTAGATGATAATGATCAGGCTTGAAATCTGCAACACCTTACTGTACTACAAGCATATGAAAAAAGAAAAACATAACCGATCTACATTTAATTAATACCTCTAAGCACATTGAAATTCACAAAGAAATATACAGTAAATCTCATAAATGAACTAAACGCTACACCTTTCGAGGGAGGGGAAACACTAAATGAAAATGTTAAAAGATAAAAGAATTAAGACAAAAATAGTTATTTAAAATAAAACAAAGCAGTAGGGTTTTTATAATAGTACACTAGAAATTAATTAAAATACATCAACCACATTTACCTTTAGCCTATAACTTCACCAAATTACCATACAGACTTTTAGCACAATAAACAAAATACAGTAGTAGACATAAATATGTATGTATCCTTATACCCTTATAGCCATTTTCAAAAATTTCAATAATGTTAGCATGAAATGATTTAAATTACTATTTCAGAAACTGGAATAATTACTCACTTTGCCTAGTCAAACAAAATAGTAGTGTGATGTAAAAAAATTGGCTTTAGATTTGTTTCAAGAAAATTATCATTATTATAATGAACTCTGTTACAAAAATAATAATTTAAGCTTTTTGTTACAAATACTTTCATTCACACTACACTAATCTGCATTAATCACGCGAAAAAAACTTTTGAAATTATTAAACGTGTCCACAACAAAGGGTCGTCAAAATTAATGGGACAATTTCATAGCTGTATAGTGTTGAGACTATTTACTGGAAATAACTGACACTTGTATCAAATTGTACAAGAAGGACAAAAGAATTTATGAAGTGTCAAGACAGTCACACAGTAACCTTGAGAGTAACGTATAGCCAAACATGCCATCAGGTATCTGTGTCAATTTCTCAGTGAGATGGCAACCACGCAGCAAAGAGCACAGTGTGTTCTGTGGTTCGATGCAATCAAGTGTGTAGACTGTGCAACGCCAAGACTCCAGTATCTGAAACATCTACCAGAACAAAGGGCTGCTTCTCACTGGATTAAAAATCTTTTTGAAACCAGTACGTACAATTGAAAAGGGGGAAAAAAACATCAGCACAGCAACAAACTTCAGGAGAAAAGGTGGAACAGCTCAGGCTATTGTGTGCACGCAACCCTAAAAATTCAATTGCCGACCACAGTTTAGAGAAGCTTGGCATTTCTAAGATTGTGACGTAAAATGTTCATAAATCTTTGAAATTGCATACCAACAAAATTCAGTTGAGGCATAAAATTAAGCCAAAAAATCAAGCCAAGCATTTTGTATTCACTGCCTACACGCTGTAAGAAATGGAGACTGAAATAACTTATGCAAACCTGATGGTTTACAGTGATGAGATAAGTTTTAATGTTAATGGTTGAATTAACTGTCACAACTGCAGAATTTGAAGATTGCTACAACTGCACACAATCAGACAACTAATACGTTCATGACTCAGAAGCCCCTATCTTACCCCACTGAATTTCATATGTCACAAACATTGCCTATGCTTCAAACATTCAAGATTTAGAGCATTTGCATCAACTAATCACTTTCGCCATGGAGACAATTATGCCAACAATACTCCAGAATACATGGATGGAGGTCAAATATTACCTGGACATATGCAGAGCTACAAATAGTGTACACATAGAAACATTTTGAGGTGAACAAAACTTTCAATCTTCTAATAAATTTTCATACAAGATCAAACCCAATGTGTTAAATAGTTTTGAAGTTATGAAATTGTTCAATTGTATCATTCTTTTCAATGGCAGCGTACATTTACCTTAAAAAAATATAAAAAAATTAACACATCGAAGAAGATGACGTAATGATGATTCCAAAAAGGCATGTACGCCTTCAAAATATGTGCTCCTCTTAGGCAGCTATATTTAAAAATATGTACCTGAAGACAAACAAAATTATGATTGAGGTGTGGAAAAAGTATGATGGAAAATCTGCTTGCACGTTCAGTCCTTGTGCAAAAGCAATGGAACATTTAATGGGCATGCCAGTGTCATCCTTATTGTATCCTAGTTTTTGGTTCTTTGTTATGGGAAAAACATCCAGTATTTCTAGAACATGGGGGATTATATTGTGAATGTTATGATACACATGCATACTGATGATATTTTCATATACAAGGCTTATAATCAGTAAGTAAAACACACCAAAATTCTGAAATTGCATGCAAAACATTAAAAAATAAACTTACATCTTTTCACTTTACACAAGAAGCAGTCATTTAATTATTAATATTTTAATTTCAAAAGGACAATAGGTACAAATGTATATTGCTATGTTAGACACTGAATCGCCAGCCACGGGTTAGGCAATGAAATCCGGGTTTTGACATGAGGTTCAATGAAAGAAAAAGGGCTGGGCTCACTCAAAAGAAAATGTTCATTGCATTTGAAAGTAGTGGCACTGATTTCTTTCATTTAAACTGCTTTTAACACCAGCTTCCAAGATGCATAGATAGCAACACCACTATGTTGAATTACATTTAAAATTTTAATATTGTGGAACGTCCTTATATTTTAATTAGCCTGAAAGATACTTGCCAAGCAAAGGCCCACAACACAACCAACCAGCCTGTGATCTGCTTGTCGACTGAATCTACCTATCACCTCCCTGCCGGAAGACTGAAATGCTTCAAAGGGCATCCCCTCATTTTGAGAATGTTCTAGGACCAGATATTAGTTAATTAGTATATGGAGAAAATTAAAAGAAAACGCTATGAATGTAACATGGATTTAAACAAATATACATTAAAAATAGCTTCACTACATTTGAATCATACTAAATGATTCTTAAAGGAATATTTAGGATTTTAACAGTTACATTGGCGACCTAGAAAATTCTAGAGGGATCCTCATTAATAATGTTAGCTGATAAAAATGGGACCAGCCTGTGCAAATAATAAAAAAAATGTAATCATAAATTTTCAGATAAAAAAAGGGCAGATTTAAAAATTCACTGATTTTACAGTACAAATCCTTTCAGAAATAACCAGTTCGTAAGTGCTGTTCATTGCTTCCACGAATCACAGGGTCTGAGAAACCAACCTCACTCCAATACTTACTGTGTTTAGAGCAAAAATGAAATTTTAGAAACTCAGAGACAAGGGCCCAACAACAAAGCACATCTATAAATGAATGTGCACTCCATTAAATAAATTAATCAAAGGGGTAGGAGGAAAAATGTGACTGGCAAGTCAGGCACATTACACTATTGTGGTATGCCAAGAGTGGAAAACCACACTTCAGCGCTCGAGCTCTTACACAATCACTCCGAAAAAGGTGTAGCTATCAAAGTGTAAATTTTAAAACAGACAGTATGTAATGTATTTATTAGATCTAACACTTCTACGACAGTTATGTGTGTCCTTACAACAGTAATTTAAAACTAAACAAGTAAAATTATTTGTGTTATATTTTACTGTGTAAGTCACAAACTGACATACATATTACAAATATAATTTAGGTAACCTAAGTAAGAAATAGGTTAAATTTAAGCGGTTATAAAACCTTGTTTACCAAATATTTGTTAGAATAGTGCCACAAACACAGGTTGCTGCAAAATTCCACGTCAATATTCTGGGGAAACAATCCTCACGTGTAAAGGAACAAAATATGTTATGTGGACATAGGTCCAAAAACGCACCTTTCTGCACTATAGTTTGCAATACATGGTGTATGGTTGATAGCGCGCGGGCAGGATCATGTTGCTGTGGGGCATCATTACAGCTGTCAGTATCATGTTACTATGCCCCACACTACGCGACTAACACAAAGACAGTACGAACAACTTTGACAATTGTTAGGAACTTGTGAAACGACATCGTAGTCACTTACGGCTTTAAAAAAAATGTTCAAAATGCCCTCCATCAGCACGAACACATGACTCGACCTGCCGTAGCATCAACTGCCGGATACGTTGATGAATTCCTGGGGAATGTCAGATTATGTTGCACCCTGCCACAATACGATTACAAAGAGCTTCCTCGTCGTCTACAAGGGTTGCATACCAAGTGCCATTAAATGCCCCCACAGATAAAAGTCTAGGGTATTCAAATCAGGGCTCCTGGGTGTCCACGGAAGAGGGCTACCTCTACCTATTCAACACTCACCAAACATTGCATCTAGGCGCCGTCGTGCACAGACAGAAAAGTGCGCAGGAGCTCCATCATGCATGAAGTACACGTTCTGTCGTATGTGTAATGGGACATCTTCAAACAAAACACGCATATCGTTCATTAAGAATGCTTCGTATGTCTCACCACGAGTCATCGTGGCAGAAAATAAGGTCCTATTAAACAGTCACCGACTATGCCAGTCCAAACATTGACACCAAACTATGAGGATTTTCCTGGGCTCAGATGTGTTCATTGTAATAATAAATTATATGGTCCTGTTTAAATGTTGCTTCATCAGTAAACAAGACAGTTTAACAAAAGTTAGGGTTCAAGAATTGTCTGCCAAACCAAAGGCAAAACGTACGACAAACAGGAAAATCCGCAGGTGCCAGGGTCTGAACACGCTGCACATGGCATGGAATCAACATGTTTTCATGAAGCACTCTCCAAGTCAGTGTACGGTCCACACTAAATATAGTAGCTACTCTCCGTGTGCTGACATTGGGATTCTCGTCCACTTCATGCAGGAGTGCCTCTTCCAACGGTGGCATCCTCGTCCCTCTTGGCCGTCTTCTGTCACGATTAACTGGTTTGAAGGTTCCGTGTTCTCTAAGACAGCGATGGATTGCTTCAAATATATGTCTATCTGGACACAGTTGTCGTGGGAAGTGTGAACGATACAAAAACTGTGCGATGCTGCCGTTACCATTTTAACTCAGCATTGGAACAATCCATTCTGAACCTCTTCCTGCAGCGATGTATATGCGACGCTTGATTCACCTCGACGCTAGAGCAGGAAATGTGTGTGACCAATTCAACGGTTCATACGACTCACCTGGTATGGGCCTGCCTATAGCTGCAATGGTGCTCTACAGCAAAATGATCCTGCCAGCACGCTATCAACCATATGTCATGCATTGCAAACTGTAGCGTAGAAACTGTTCATTTTCGTACTTATGTCAACATAACATTTTTTGTTCCTCTACATGTGAAGATTGTTTCCTCACAATATTGACATAGAATTCCAACAGCCTGTATATAGGGCCTTGCTTTCTTAGATCACCAAAATTACTTTGCTACGTGAACAAAATACTATTGGTACCTACAAATCTGATTTTTTTTGACCCAGCAAAAAGTACAGTTTAATTGAAAAAAATAAACATGCATGACCAATGGTTGGTTGACGTAAAAGCAAAAATTTGCTGTAAAATCAACCATAATGTTTATTATGTTGGCCCAATCACATATTATTAATGTGTTCGTGCGCCGTGGGTTATAATCACACCGTGAAAGCAAGATTACAATTTCTATGACAATTAGGACAATGACTTTATTTGTGATTGTACTTAATAATGCTTCATTACTAGAGGCATTAGACTTTCTATGACTTATTCCATCAGGTTGAACATTAAGAAAGCATACTTCACTATCACTTCCATTACTGGACGACATACAGTTGTTTTGACACACCGTTGACAATGGCAAGCCAGTAATAAATAAGTTAATAATTTGTGAGGATATCACATGCTGCCACTTGTAGTTAGAAGTAAATGGATAAGACTGTGTCCAGTGCATGTATAGGACTGAATAGTCTAGGCTGCTGTTAGATGAAACGCAAAATACTTGTGCCTATACCCATTAACATACAAACAATCCCGATAAAATTATTTCTACAGAAAACAATAGCTAAAAACATACAGTGGGTACATAGCTGCATATATATTGTGCATTTGACGAGGCATGTGGAGCATTCATAACGATGCACTACACATTACCACTCAGTTCAACCGCCATGTATTCTTTTCAATTTTGAAGGTTTCTTGTTTGATATTCGACACTACCAATTTTTTAAATGCACATCCAAATAAATATATATAACTTTGGGCATAGTGACTTTATAAAAACCGCAACACAATTTGGTTACAGCAATCAGAATATTTAAACGGCACTACGAAAATTATTTGAAAGTGGGCTTTATGTCTCATCAACACTGACAACATTTAAGATGATTACGTATAACTTGACACAAGTACAGGAACTTGGAGACAAATTGGCCATGGTGTATGTTAAGGAACCATTGCAGCATTTGACCTGGAGCTTCGTTGCAACAAGCTTATTTTGTTTTACTCAACTAAACAATGCTTTCAATGTAATCAAAGTTCAGAATATGAAATTATATTATGGGACTTTTAATATCTTTACAGTTGAAAACTCTTTACACAAAAAAATAGATCACGTAAAACATAAGGCACCACTCATAAAATTTCTGGCAAAAATTTAATGGAAAACTACAAATTTATGCCATAAAACTTTAGAATGTCAATATGTGTATTATATCCAATGCAAATAATCAAAAATAAGCTAAATGAAGCTTATAAACATCACTTTAAGTAACAACAAAATAATTACTCCCCTTTTCCAACTCAGAGACTGTGTCACAGAGTCATCAGTTAAATCACTAACGTGTATTATTATTTTATTTCAATGTCCAGTATCTAATCACTTTTCAAATACTACTGCTCAATTTTAATCACTTGGTTGTGTCATAGTTTCCATTTACCCACAGAGTAGTTACCGATGTTAATAATGCCTCACACAATTTTTTTTTTCACATCTAGGTGTGAAGAAATTTCCTGATGAACATTTCTTTAAATAACTGCCCACACCAGCTCAACCTGGTTTCAATCCACATGATATAAAGGCAGGCGGATTACACTGTGACCACTCCCCTTAAAAAAATGTATTAAATTCAAATGTTTTGGTGGTTGTTTTACTTTTGACTAAAAGCAACAGATATGCTATCGGATTGCTGGAATGCAACATTATTTTTTGTGAGTCACTCTTGAATTACTCTTTTTATGTGATGATGTTGGCTTTTTTGTTCGTCTGGACATTATAAACAGCTTGAACTGTTTAATACGACGACAGAGTTTTCTGGCCAATTCAGCAATGGTTTATATTTCACCAAGTACCAGTCCCACGAGACTCACGTAAAAAATTGAAAGGGTAAACAGTGTTGTGAGGGCAAGTTAAATAGGGCCTGAACATAATTGTGCGAGGGCCTATAGTCCATGGTGCGAGGGCCTGTGGCCCTCGGTAAGAGGACCTGTAGATCGTTGTGAAAGGGCCTGCTGCCAAAGTTGTAAGGACCTGTGGCCTATGGTGCGTAGGAAAGTGACGCATGGTGGGAGGGCTTGTAACCCTCGGTGAGTAGGTCTGCTGAGCACGAAAAATTAAAAAAAAAATATAGCAAAAATTCATAACTTCTAAACTGACATCTTAACGAACTTTGGTACACTTATGTTAAACAGTATGCAAAAAAAAAAAAAATCTGAGTTTGCTGAACACATTCAGTGAGTGTTTTGGGTCAATGAATTTCTTTTAAATTCTATCAAAAATAGCTAAGTATGGATACAAATACTGTATGTTACAAGTAGATCACAGTTCAAGCGCAGCTCCGTAGGTCAAGTGGTTCAAAAGTTATAGGTCCCCAAAGTTGGATACCCTTAACAAATTTTGTTTTTTTAACTGCTAAACTTTTGATGTTCTTTTCAATAAATCCAAAAAAGTGAATGTATTACAAAGAAAATTAGGAGCACCCCGAAAAATGGGGTGGCACACACAATACACAATAAAAAAAATAATGCCACATTTTGTTCACACTGTTAGGAAAATTGCAAAACATATTTCAATCCTTATATTTATGACTCTAGGGTCTGTAATGAAATAAATGGATAAGGCAATCATTCAAATAACAATTTCGTTACTATACGTGCCCAATTATTCCTGTTTTAAATAATGGCAACCATTCATTTAATAATAATAATGTTAGTATTCTTTTCTTCTTTCTCCCTCACATATGCCAAAAAATATTATTTGAGATGGGAATTATTTTATTACCAGGTAAACACATACACTATTCAAACTTAATATCGAAGACCATCATAATTTTATGTTTGTAGAAATAAATATGCAACAACTGAAAAGTATTTTCAACCACATATAGCAGTGTACAGGGGACAGAGATGAGAAATTTGATACAGGACACACGTGTTACAGGGTCGTGAAATGTACCATTTTCTTTCCTGATTTGTGTAACTTGACTGTGGTATTGTGACCAATTAAATATGTGTTTAAAATAAAAGCAATTACTAAACATTTATTGCCAAATTTTACCTCTGAACAAACTTTCTTCAGCTGACCAGCAAGTCAATTACAGTCAGACCCACAGAAAGGCGCTGCACAATGTCTTAGTACACACTTGTAACGCAAATTACGAATATTTATTGACCCTATGAACATCACAGAGCCCGGAACACTACTATGCATAGTTGTAAACCCTTATTGTTTACATCTTGTATAAATATCCTATACATAGGGACGGGAATTTTTGGTGAAAAGATTTTTGCCCCACTTTGTTTCAGTGCCTTACGTGCACACCTGCAGCTCAACTTCACTGCTATTGATGTTAACATATGGGCAATTCTGCTTATATAGGAAATGCTGGATAGGCCTACGTCATGAGCAACAAGGAGACAGTTGAACTCCGGGAGAGCAATGGAGAATGGGGACTGAGTGGCGTGTGTACCTAAAAATGTTGTTTGCATGAGTTTAACAGGTTATGGGCCCAGAACCGGTGTTAGATGAATGAATTAAGAAGCTTGGGCAAGTAATACTATGTGTGACGCGGTCGGAAAATCAGTATTAACAATGTATTCAAAATGAAAAAATGGTAAACTGTATCAGTCGGGATCATGGTGGCAGGTTCGTCCACGCAATACCCGCAACTCACCGACACTAACTTCAAGAATTGGAAATTTAGAGTTTTATCTCTCCTTGACGAAAAAGACGCGAGGTGGGTAGTTGATGGGAAGGAGAAATGGGAAGCTACGAGTGGAGAAAGTCTCGAAAAAGGTCAATGTGCTGACAAGATGGCAAAAAACTTCATTAATAACTGTGTTGTAAATAATCATCATATGTTGGCTGCCTTGAGCAACATATTTGAGAGGGAGAGTACAATTACAAAACTGCTAGTTAGGAAACAGCTGTTGACCCTCAAGTGTAACACTTCACTGCAGGAACAATTCCACAAGTTTGACAACTTGATTCGTGACCTGGAAGGAATGAGATCAACTCTTGACCAAGATGATACGGTTTGTCACCTCCTGTTAACACTTCCTGAACGTTAAAAAAATATAATTACAGTGCTTGAGACTATGGACATGGACATTACCCTAGATTTTGTTAAGTCACGACTCTTGGACGCGGAGCTGAAGTTGAATCACGTGTATCCTGAGAACAACACAGGGGGTGAAAGTTCATTTGTTGCATCTAGACCAGTGAAAAAATGTTATAGATGTGGGGACACACGCCATTTTATTGCTGACTGTCCTAACCTAAAAAACCCCATGGTAGGGAAGATTCCATGATAGGGGAGATAGAGGTCGCAGATACAGGAATCGGAGATTCAGTTGTGGAGGTAGAGGATACAACACCAGCCTGTTTTGTACAGAAGAAGAGATTACGTTAGTAGCAACTAGCAAAGAATCTGTACTGACCAGTGTAGAAGGTGGTATAGAAATGCTGTTTGTTTTAGATTCAGGCTGCACTGATCACCTGGTCATGCCTAGCCGTAAGCAGTGTATGAATAATATTCAAGACCTTAAAGAACCCATCAAAATAAAAGTCACAAATGGGGAAGAACTAACAGCTAAATAAAAAGGGACTGTGAACCTTTACAAAGGGGATGTTAAGATAAATCTAGAAGCACTTATTGTACCAAACCTCTCATTTAATTTTTTATCAGTAAAGAAGATTGTGGGCTCTGGGAAGAGTCATATTTAGCGACACCGGTGCAGAAATAATGGACGACAAGGGTTTGCGAGTTGAACGTAATACATCTGGAAAGCTCTTTATTGTCAATTTCACAACACGCAAGGTAGAAAAATGCTGTTCAGCAGAAGTGGAAGAACTGTGGCACAAAAGGCTAGGCCATTTTAATAGTTACAGCCTGAAACTAATGGGACTACCAACATCCAATAAAGTCTGTGACTCATGGCGTCAAGGTAAAGCCATCAGGCAACCATTTCCAGGGAGCACTTCATCTCGATCTGGCAGAATAGGTGAGCTGCTCCAAACCGATGTTGGTGGCCCTGTTACACTACCCACCAATGCTGATGAGCGTTTTTTCCACAAACAATAACAGATGACTACTCCAACTTCTGTGTGATGTACCTCATCAAAAAAAAAAAAAAAGCAGAAGCTGCTGATAACCTAATCAACTACGAGAGACAGTTAGAATCACAGTTCGGGGCGAGCTGTACTAGTAGAGTAAGGTGTGATAACGGAGGAGAGTTTTCTTCATCAAAACTCAAGTCCTTTTGTACAGAAAACGGTATTAGACTAGAATACATAACTCCATACTCACCTCAGATGAATGGAGTAAGCGAGAGACTTAATAGATCTCTGCTTGACAAAGTTAGGGTTATGTTTGTGGAAACCAACCTGCCAAAGCTTCTGTGGGGAGAGGCCATTCGCACAGCAGCATATCAAATAAACTGTTGTCCCACCACTGCATTCAACAGAGAGATTCCAGCTAAATGAATTCTGGGTGTCGTGAACTTTTCAAAGTTGAGGATATTTGAGGCTAAAGCCTGGAATGTAAATTTGCCATGGAAAGATAAGCTTGCTCCAAGAGCAACAACAACAAGAATGGTTGGATATAGCTATAATGGATATAGAGTATGGGACCCATCAACAGGTATGGTGCAAGTCTCAAGGGATGTTACATTCAATGAGACAGATGTAGTATAATTATGCAGATGAAGTGCAACTGGATTCACAAAACAAGCATGATGAAGAAATGGGAGGAGTGAGTGACAGTGATCAAGTATCATCGGAATTGGAGCAAAAAAATTAGTCTGATAGAGAAGTAAGAGTGAGGAACAAAGAAACATAATCAAATGAGCAAAGATCGTCAATAGAAGAAAGTGATGAAGAGTTTCGCAGATTTGAAGATGAAAACACAGAGCTGCAAACATTAAGGAACAAGAGAAAAACAACAACCAAAACATTTGGAAAATTATGAGTTGTACGTGACCTACTGCCTAATGAGTGAATCTGATCCTCAATCATACGAAGTGGTACAAGATGGTAATGGATGGCAAAGAGCGATCCAGAAGGAACTCAATGCACATGATAAATTTCAGACGTGGGTGACTGTTGACACAACCTAGGACATTAAACCAATAGAAACTAAATGGGTATTTCATACAAAGCAGGATGGAGCCAAGAAGGCCAGGTTGGTGGCAAAGGGATTTCAGGTAGATAAAAGTGAACACATATATGCACCTGTAGCCAAGACGCCCACCGTAAGACTGGCACTGTCGTAGTCCTTACAAAAGGGATGGAGCTCCAAACAGTTGGATGTACCCACTGCCTTCCTTAATGGAACACTCAACAGTGACATGTGTATCTATCAAACCAAGGGAGTGAAAGGAAAACAGAAAGTGTTGAAACTTCAGCGGGCCTTATATAGACTTCGAGAAGCTCCACGCTGCTGGAACCAAAGGTTTAACCAGTTTGCCATTAGGTGCAACTTGAGAAGATCCAACTGTGATGTCTGTTTGTACATTGGAGAGAAAGTGTGGCTAATTGTGTGGGTTGATGACACTTTACTGCTGGGGGAAATAGTAAAGATTGAAGAAATTGCGCTAGAACTGAAAAAGGAATTTGAGGCCAAAGATATAGGAGAGTTGAGATGTTTCATGGGACAGAAATAACTGTAAGAGAAGACAGGATGGAACTGTGTCAGTGAAAGCTCATTTAAAAGATTCTGCAACGGTTTAACCTACAGGAATGCAATAGTTCCCCTACACCAATGGAAGATACAATGGCGTTAGGTGATGGCAATGATGACATAGGTGTTCCATTCTGAGAGCTTGTTGGGAGCTTGATTTACCTGTTTCAAATCAGCAGACCACATATAACCTACGCAACGTCCTATTTGAGTCGCTTTTTGGATCAACCCACTCATGCCCAACAGAATGTGACAAAGTGAGTGCTCCGGTATGTTAAGGGCACCATGGACAAAAAACTGGCGTACGAGAAATCTTCAGAAGTGTGTTCTCGAGTGACCACGTATGCTGATGCTGACTGAGGAGGCGACAAAGTGGACAGTAAGAGCGTCAGTGGAATGGCATCATTCTACTGTGGAAATCTGGTGTCATGGGGCTCTAAGAAGCAGCAGGTCGTTGCACTCAGCTCGGCAGAGTATAGAGCATGTAGCTTGGCAGCATCAGAACTACTCTACCTCAAAGGACTTCTTTCAGAATTTGTGGGAAGTGGTGTGCAGGTGAAGTGATGTGCAGGTGAAGTGTTGTTTGTTGGTAGATAATCAGGGGGCAATACACACTATGAAAACACAAAATGCTCCAAACATGTAGACATTAAATTCCATTTTTTAAGGACATTGTGACTAAACAAATGCTGACAGTGGCCTATGTAGAGTAACATTGCTGACATTTTCACTAAACCATTGGGTTCCACCAAGTTGTGTGCATTTAAGGAAAAGCTCTGCCTAATCTAATTTGCATGTGTAATCACATCCACCTGTAAATATTTTTTTATCTTGTTCAATTCCAAGTCTCATGTGTGTGTAAACTGTCTGGAGCTTTGTTCTTTCCCTTTGTTTATTGTAACTATATATACTTGAAATTGAGAGGGAGTGTTAACATATGGGCAATTCTGCTTACATAGGGAATGCTGGGTAGGCCTAAGTCATGAGCAACAAGGAGACAGTTGAACTCGGGGAGAGCAATGGAGAATTGGGACTGAGTGGTGTGCGTACCTAAAAATGTTGTTTAACAATTGACAAGCGTCTTTTGTGCAGAGTTGTTATTTGACTGTGCCAATCAGTACACAGATAACTGCCACACATCACGTCTGTGATTTGCAGGTTTAACCTCCACACGCTGGGTGTTACGGCATCCAATCTCCGACCACATAGCAGAGATGCAGGTGCGCACGCAAGGCACTGAAACAAAGTGCTACAAAAATCTTTTCGCGAAATTTCCAATTTCTACCTGTACACTACTTGAAATATAACATGGTCCTCCATACCCCCTTTCAACCCAATTAAAATGTTTAGACATGCAAATGGGTGTGTTTAGTTCTGCTTTGAAAGCAATGCTGCATGCAAAGACAGCACAATCTCTCTCCCCCTCACTCACACACATGCACACACACATGCACATGCCTGCATGCATGCACACGCACACACATACTGTGACTCTCAAGGCTCAAATTTCGTTACAAAGTAGAACTCTTAAAACATTTGATGCAACTATTTTAGTAATACTATTTGTTTTTGCAGTACATGCACCATTTAGTCATAGAGAACAAAATAAATAATTTAAAAAACTCTGCCAAGGTCAGCATACTAAACTTCCTTCAATTTTCTATTTCTTTTTTCTTTGGTTTGAAAAAACTCCTGGCCATTCCACATTTTTTATGCCCGTATACACTCTGCAACTAGATAATTTTATTTGCAAAAAGTTTTGGACACTGGTATTTCTAGGCAAGCAAAAGTTATTGGAGAGAACATAAGGAATTAATTAATTCTACAAGATAATTTAAATCTACAGGTTTTTAGATGTAACTACAAAAAAAATTGTAAATTATAGACAGCTGTTCATTCCAGTGTTGTAACAAAATTTTCAAAATTTTGCCATAATTCTGTATTCCTTTAGCATTGGACCTCTTACACCCGAAACGGAAATACAAAATTTCTGTCACAATTAATGATTCACCAGAAACAATGGCAAATATTTGCTCACACAAACTAGGCTACTACGTGTACCTACTTTACATATTATATTTAATATGCTGACTTCCAAAAACATGCAGACTTTATGTACAGGTAATATATTCCATGTTGATTCATTGCCCCATACCTTTGACCATTCCAGAACACTGATGGTTTCAAATTCTATCTATGAGTCAAACATTGGTAGAAAACAAGAACCACATTCCTTTGTAGAAACTATCAATCAAGCAAGAGCCAGATCAACTCGTCTTGTTCCAATAGTAGGTGTATATGACACAAGCTGCCACCAAGAACCTGCAGTCAAATTCATTTGAGATCATTAAGAAGCACGAGATAACTAAACATAATCATCACATAATGATGTTGTAGGCAACCATACACAATTATATTTCTGCGTTTCCAAAATACATAACAGACCATTCCCTGCAAGATAATCTATCTGTAAAGGTGTATTCTTAAAGTTCATACATGTGGGTGTCTTTCTTGCAAATGAAAGTTAGCATCAAATTAATTGATCAGTTCACACAGCCATAATCCCTGTACAAGGTGTACTATTAATATGCTCAACACCTTTTAGTACCAGCTTTCTTTGAGATACATATGAAAAATGCCATAATATCTTTCACGATTCACAGTTATTTATTAAAAATTGTAATAAATTGATACCAATTAAGGTTATCACAACTGGGAAAAATTCTACTTGCAATTACAGATTCCCTTAATCCACTGCAATTGTAAACTTTCATTCTAGAAAAATTTATTTTCAAAAAACCTGTAAATTATGTTTAAACAAAAATACAGGGTCAATATAACTGCCTCTGGCATTTTTCGCACATGAAATGAATGCCGATATTTCAGCTCTTGGAACTAAAAGATCGTAAAGCTGCATTTAAAAGTACGGAGGATAACTTGCATATTATTTGCTTCAGAAGAGACAATGATGGGTGACGGGGAGAAATAATGGCGTGGTAAAGGAGGGACTAAAAGGTTTTGTAGAATGGATTGGTGAAGGTATCAAGATTTTGGAAGTCAAAGTAAGTGGGTGTGGCAGGAATATAACAATACTAGCAGTGTATGGGCCAGGGCAAGGATGGCAGACTATTGAGGTGGTCAAGGAAAGAATAGACAGGTTAAGGGATACGCAGTGGGTTGTAGTAGCAGGTGATGTGAATATGCCAGGTGTTCAATGGAAGGAAGAAACGAAGGGGATGAGCAATAAGATGCAGAGAATTGCTTCAGTATTAATTAACAGAGAATTAGTGCAGGTGGTCGATACTCCCGACACGAAGGAACGAGAATGGGGAAGGGCCCGTGCTGGATGTTGCATTGATCAGACCTGGGAATGTGTAGGTGTGGTGGTCCTAGAGGGAATTAATGATCATGACATCCCTGTTGTGTAAATAAAGCTGGGTAAGATCTGGGTAGAGCAATCCAAAGAGAGGCTTGTTTGGCAGTATGGAGGTGGCAACTGTACTAAAGCGGAAACGTTTCTAACTGAAAATTTTGCAAGATAGGCTGGAGAAACCACTGTAGACAACTTGTGTGGACAGGAATTAAAAGAACAATACCTTGCATTTTAGAGAACTTTGTACCCCAGAAATGTTATATAGGATGAGGGGAGATCCACCATACTACAGGAACGAAATCGTAAAATTGAAGAGGAAAGGCAGGCAGCAACATGCTAGGTGGAGACGAAATGCAATGCAAGGGACCAGGGAATTCATGAAACACATTAGAAAGGGAGTTGGAAAGTAAGAATAAGCAGGCAAGGAATAGGTATTTAGAGAGTATGATGGAGGAAGGGAAGGGCAAGGAATGGGAAAATTATTTGGGTATCTCAGAAAGGTGAGAGGCAGAGGCGAGGAGATCCCGACTTTGAGAGGCAAGGACGGAAGGGCTGCCGCAGATGACAGGGAAATGATAATATAAGTAAAGGGGGTTAATCAAATGTTTTGTGTGAAGGATTGTGGTATAGAAAGGGTGATTAAGAAATTGAGGAGCAATAAGACAATAGGGCCAGATAGAATAGGAAATAGTGCACTCAAGTTTGGAGGGAAGGAGTTGGTTAGAAATTAGAGGTGTTTTTTGGTAGGTCACTAGAGGAGGGTCAGTTGCCGCAAGGATGGAAGGAGGCGTTAGTGGTTCCAGTGTATAAGCAGGGTGAGGATGGAGGGAAGCCAGGTAGTTACAGGCCAGTTGAGTCTCGCTACAAATACAGGGAAGGTGATGGAGAGTGGAGAGATTGATGGTACAATATGTGGTAAATGTTATGAATAGCAAAGTAATATAAAAATACCAACACAGATTTAGAATGGGATATTCACGCGAGACTCAGTTTGCAGATTTGTTGGGAGGATCTGGTTCAGGCAGTTGATGAGGGGAAGCAGGTGGAAGAAGGCCTTTGACAAAGTTCCCCATGGAATCTTGATGAGAAAAGTAGGACTACTGAATGCCAAGTGGGTGGTTGACTGGATCGAGGGCTTTCTCAGGGGACAAAGTCAGAGAGTGAAAGTAGGGGAAGCAATGTCCGAACACAGAGAGGGTACATTAGGAGTACCACAGGGAAGTATGTTGGGGCTTTGTTATTCATTATAATGATGAACGACATGGGATTAAGGAACGAAGAAAAAATAAACTGTTTGCAGATGACTGTATTACATATAGATATGGGCATTGGAATCAACTTGCAGCGGAGTATATTGATAGGTTGTGGTCTCGGACAGAGGAAAACAGAATGAAGAGTAATGTGCATAAAACCAAGTTGGTGAGATTTACTAGGAAGAGAGTGGTGAATAGAGAGGTATACAGATAGGATAGGCAGGAGATAGAGGAAGCCACAGAATATAAGTATTTAGGGATTGTGATACAGGCTGATCTAAGGTGGACAAAGC
>PNEQ01113945.1:0-38842 GCA_003012365.1 Medauroidea extradentata
TACTAAAAACGCAAATTTTAGCGCGCAATTGTATCTATTAATGTGTATATATACAAATTTTTTTAAACTAAAAATCTAAAAAAGGTATTTTTGTACTCTAGATAGTATGTTCCAACAACCTACAAAATTCTGTGAAAATCTAAAATCATGCAGCTACTAAATATTTCAAATTTTGTTGATTTAAAATGGAATGACCCACGCTGTGAATAGCGGCAATATGCTTCTTGTCAAACGTGGGACAGTGGCTCATATCGCTACACTGTTCCCACGCGTCAAAGGTGGAAATTCGACACCGGCGAAGACTCCACTTAATTACAGTCAAAGTATTTTATGTTTGTAATCGTATTCTTTTCTGTAATTTTTATGCACATCATACAAGCAAAAAATATTTACAGAGAGTTGCAAAATATTCACGCCTATGTATTTATAGTCGTGCTCATTCCACTGTTATTTAGTGTTTTTGGTTGACAAAGATAAAGTAAGCATTTAACGCGATAAATAGTTTTATCAAAAATAATTCTATCAACTCTTGTGGCTACACTCCCTCTTCGCATAGGGCACATCCTTGGCAGTGTAGGGTGGAGAGATAGCGTGGCGCATCAGGCCGTGCCATGTTGCGACATCAGCAGTGGCCGACTACCTGGCTTGCCACGCACTGTTGCCAAGTCTTTGCGTCCTTGCAGTGTGGATGCCACTGTGACGTAGAATTTTTATGATATTTAAATGTTGTGGGCACTTCATGAACACATTAAATATCTATACCTCTCACAAATATAGCTGTATGTTGATTTATGGGTTAACATTTTTTCATATAAAATGTGTATGGCAGTTTATGTAGGTTATTAAGGTGTCTTGAGTATACACGGTTTTCGTTATCCGCAGATTTTCTGGAATGAAATACTGCTTATAAGGCTGTCCGACCGTATATCCATTACATCACATATGCTATGTAGGAGAATTTGGATATCTTCCATTTTTTTTTTTTTTGGATTTAGCATTTCTTAAAGTATTTTTTATAGAGAGTTAGAGATACAGAATTTATGTAAATTATTTTTAGAGAGGTAGCTCTCGAGAGCCACAATCCCTTCACACCTGCTACATAAAGTATCCTTCCCAGCTACCATATTCGTGTTTTGTAAACTTCCAATAGGAACAGCTCTATTGTCACTTGTAGTAACGACCTGGCATGTATTTTTGTTTCCTCATGAGTTCCTTTAATTGGGTTTATGAAACACTTTGAGATGAGACTAATAATACTAAAAATTAAAAAAAAAAAAGGAAATGTTATTTAAATGCAGCATGTCATATACATATCAAACAATAAAATAAATATATGTTTCTATTGATGATTGCTATGACCAAACATGAACTCATTAAAATACTGTTACACTTGTACAAATTTGAACATATACTGTACATATTTACCACTCGTAGTACATTCACATGTTCACTAATGCAGTTTCCTTACCTCTTACCTAAATGAAAATTGTAAATATAGTTTATTTAAAAAATAATAATAAGTCTTGTTCTTTGTATCTTATTTGATTGTTTGATATCTGACATAAAGGTGAGCACTCTGAACTTCTGTCTGGCTTTAACGTCATGATGGTATCAGGATAACCAATCTTATATAGATTGGGTCTATGGGTGATGGATGATAGGGCGCCAATAATACTCCCCTTGTATTACATTTTAGAGACTCAGGGGGTGGCCTGTTCGTTGTGCTCGACTATCCCGACGTCATTCTTATGCTTATGGTGACATAGGTCGTAACACACTATAACATGATGTAACTGCAATGCTCCAGTTCAATGAGATTTTATTGGTTCCCTAAATACATTATGCCTGAATATTATGTTTACGTACGCAACAAGTTATTGGGATGTTCTGTTAAAGTGATTAATATATATAATTTGCGGTGGTGGGTAGGTGCGAAGTGAATGATGGATGTCCCTGTGGCATATGAAAATGCAGCTCTTGAGCAGCAAGGGTTGGCGGCTGCTAGGATGGACCAGCTATTTGCTTAGAGATGGACACAGGTGTAAAATGTGAATTCTCAAGATGACAATGCTTTGTTTTCCCCCTAAACACAACACAAGGCAGTCTATCCCTGGCCACTTAACAGTGTAGTAATGACTACAGGCATTGTTTATGGTACTCGTATTGGTGATTATGGATTATGCCGCCGAATGAATGTACTCACTACGATCAACATAACTCACGTATCATGAATGCTTCTCCCTCCTCTATGCTATGCAATGGATGTTGATGATGTGTACGTAACCTTGGAGCCCAACTCACTACCCAATGGTGACATTTAACGTGCACATGTGGTTGGTTACAATTACAGGTTATGCCCTTAAAATGATGATAAAACTGTGAAGTTACGCAGTGGACCTATACACCAAATGAATATAATGCACCATAAATTTCCGTCTCGAATATTAAACGGGAATGCTCGGATGGCTATCAATATAAGTTCCCTAGCCCCACGGCGGTGATTTAACATGCACGTCGTTTTGTATTAAAAGTACCAAAACTGGTAATAATTATTAATTGAAGCGGACTAGCAATACTAGGGGGAATGTCTGAAGACGTGTGCTTGTACAGATGAACCAGTATGCTACATGAAGACTATTGAAAACTAAATCAGTAACAAAGTTTGAAGTGCTCACTGACAGCGTCCTACCTGTTCAGACGACACTGACGAACTGCCACGAGCATGATGGCCGCCAAGGACTCTTCGACCCAGACAGGGTGCGTAACTTCTGGCCACCTTGTTGCACGTTTTAATATATTTAAAAAGTGGCACAGCATTAATTATTACAAGTAAGACAATTTACATGATGCATGTGGTAATGCTTTTGAGTGTTCATTATTAATAAATGTTATGCTGTGCTGTGATTGTCCAACTAGCATGGTTGCCTATTTAAAACATTCACATGAATATTTCGTGGAATAAGACATGACACTGCCTGCAATTAAACATCTGAAACACTACATGCTGGAATAACAATATTTCGATAAATAGCAATAAGAGTCTGTGGCCAATGAATAAAGGGTAGTGGTGGTTTGAGGTTAGGCCGTACTGTAATGGGCTTAACCCACCGCTGGCCCTTTGGCCGGCGTCAGCCTAATGCAGGAATCACAATGGCGTGACAGAGTGACATGATAAAAGTGATGCAGCATTGAAAATCCGTGCTATTGCAAACACTAGTTTGGCTGCATGCGATAGATAGTAATAAAAAATTATATTGTATAGTTCATTGCTACTACCTTCTAACCTCTGGTATGACGGGGCCCACTGTGGCTGAATGTTCAGACCATTCTTCTCCCACTGGCGATCCAGATTCAATTCTCGGCGTGGTCAGTCCCCAGATTTTCACATGTGGGAATCGTGCCGGACGATGCCATTGGTCAGCGGATTTTCTGGGGTATCTCCTGTTTCCCCTGCCTTTTCATTTTGGTGCTGCTCCATACTCACATCATGTCACCCCTCACTAGCACTAATGACCTCGATGTTGGGCGTTGACCATAATCATTTACTCTTACTTACTCTAGTATGATAGCCACAGATGTTTATAGTATTTACTTTTTAATTATTCGCAATATATTTAAAATACCTACTGGCATTCTGAATTGTGGATATAAAGGCACAATTACACATTTGCTTGGAAGGTAATTATTTGCTTATGATAGCCAATGAAAATCTGTCTTATAGTAAATAAATGTAATTTATTACCACCTCAGCAGTTTCACCAACATGAATAATAGTGACTCGATTTCTATTCGGAAACTGCACCACATTCATCATTTCTGCCGAGCTGACATCACGGAAACCTTGGTGATGATTGGTGGACACGTTTTGTTTTTCATGTCGTGGTGGTTCTGTTGCACCTTTGTGATTCCCACATTAAGCTGCACTTTGCAGTTTTAATATTTTAGAGTAGGGCCTAATCTCTTTTTGACTATGTAGTGAACATAGAAGAAATTCGACGAAACTCAAATTTGGTTTAATTTTATGTAAGATGTATTGGCAGCGTAACTGAATCATAATATTGAAATTAAAAGATTATAGGTAGATGCTGAATGTGGAATGAAACACAAATACGTGGAAAACCTTTAAAAATAAACCATAATTCATATCAATTTAGGCTACTACAAACCTAACATGCGATAAACAATAGGTTTGGTATATTCTGCAATTAATGACAAATTACCAACACCCAATTATCCATTCCAAAATACTTATAGTAATTCCCACCATACGGCATCATTGGAGAAACTTTCAACAGTTGGTGTATTTTCTCAGTGGATGTTATATCTGTATACAAAATAGTTAACTGACTGACATATCAAGCCACAGCCCAAGCCGTTGGACATATAAATGCAAAATTTTTTGTGAGGGTTCCTCTCCTGCCGTAGGCAAGCCCTAAGAAATGATTGTTTTTAATTTGTCCCTCAGAGTGTGAAAAGGGTATAAATGTGTTTTCAATGAGTGTTCGATACATCTCATACTCTTTCAGCTTTCGTTGTGATTTTATTTCAATGAAACATTCATACAAGTGCATACTAAGAAGTATACATTTTTTAACATGTATTTTTCACTTCATTAATGTATTTCTACAAAAGTCTTAAGAAATAATTCACATGATTTTTTTATTGTATTCCATTAGGTGATAAAGAGACATGATATTTTGCATTATTTTCCATATCTGTCAAATCAGATAAGATATTGGAGTTCTCTTTGCTTAACCCTTGGTCAGCAAACTTTATGTGAATGTGTCCCCTCGTATGGAGCACAGTTTTTTAAGTATTTTGTTACTACAAATTTATACATTTGTAACTATTTGAGTTGGTATTTTATAACATTTACATATTTAACACTGTTTTTAATTTAAGAACTTTGTATGTTTGTACAGCAATGTTATGTGAAATTAAAAAATTTATAAAAACGTATTATACATTCATAATAGTTGTACTATTTTTGTATAATAATATTTCAGAATTTTTCTTTCAGTGTACAACACTTTGTCTTCTATATGTCACATACTTACACACACACAAATTCTCACAAACAAAAAATAAAAATTTTGAGTGCAAAATAAATAATATACCAATTACCATTATGGTATGTTTTACAGTTATGTTTACTTTTGAGTGTTTTTTTTATTTTCTAGTACATTTCTTTTCTATAATACGGTTCAGTTGTTTGAACTGCTGTAGTGTCAAAAAGAAAATTTTTGCTTAGTGCAACACTGGTCTATATGACATTTCAAACTCTCTGCAAATATTTTATAATTTATTCCGGATTGCTCACAACTGTTCTATATTTAGAACATAACTAATTTACAACAAATTTTCCTCTTATTTACAACACATTTTCTTTCATATGATTCACACATTTTATGTATACATACATAACATGTAAATTTCGGTGATAATTCACTTTTTTACACTTGTGTTTGTTGTTCACCATTGTCTATATTCTGGAAAAATTCCTTACCAGTACATGCTGTAATACAATTTTTCTGTTGTATAGTGTTTAAAACCATGAATGTTTTTAATGGGTGCAACAATGGTCAATCCACCACTACAAAATATTTACAATTATTTTGTGGTCTGTCCAGAATTTATACATAACTTTTTTTGCTTTTATAAAAAATACTTTTTGTGAACAAATTTTCTGTCGATACAATACACTTTACAACATATATTACATACACATATGCATACACATAAAATATAAATTTACAACAAATGGAACTAAGTATAAATAAGTATACTTTTATACAATTATGGTTCATTTTAAAGCTAACGTTAGCAAACAAACTTCCACATTTCCGATTGTGCTTGTTAGAGCAAAACTTTGGACGTAAATATACAAGCATGCTCTATCAGCACAATTTTTTACTCATAAATGTACGAGCATGCTCCCCAAGGGATTAAGGATATTTATTGTGTATTTAAGAATTTTTACCAATTCTAACACAAATAGATTTAAAAAGTAGACATGTGTTATTGATTAACTATCCTTACATATCAAACCCTTTGTACTTTCAGAAAGGGACGTGATTTTTACTTAAGAATCATGTTTATTTAAATATCTAAAATAATACTCTTGATTTTTATAAATTTGTCACCTATGGGAGTGGAAAGGGATGAAAATTTTGGGATGGGTTCTTTAAATAAATCTCTGATACACCTCGAACTGTACAGAATATTTTCATGGTTATCAATTCAATGGAGTTATCATGAAAAAGAGAACAATATGATTTCAAGATTTTCAATATTTGACCCATAAAGGTGTGAAAAGACGTGAAAGGGGTTTTTAAAAAAATCATTGATAACTATCAAACACATTGCTGTGAGATGTTTTTCGCTTCAGGATAACAATTGCTTACCACCTAAAAAATTATTTTTCGGAATTATTCTCAATTTTATTCCCCAGAGGTATAAAGGGGTGAAATAGGTTTTAAATTAATTTTTGATTCAGCTTGAACCAAAGATGCTAGCATTATGATTTTCACTTTAAGTAGTTATTTATACAAGTATGTGAAATAAAATCTAATGATTTTTCTAATTCTGACCATTAACAGGGCCAAAGGATATAAAATTCATTTTATGCTTACTCAAAAATGTTGGTACCTGTTGTTATTCCATGCATGCTACAAAGGGATATCAAATACTCAGTAACTTCATAATACATGTCAATAACACGAGCAATTGCAACAGCAGCAAATAGTATGTGTAACATCATTTGACTAAAGTGGAGTAGAAAAAAAAACTTCTTAGCCTTTTCAGTCAACTGAACAATATTTTTTCCAATGTCCTCTGTTCTATGAGCAACTATACTTAAAAGAAAGACTTAAAGACTTGTATAGATTTACATTATATCGACATAGCCCTTCTACGGCTTTAAGCATGTGTATTTTGCCATTAGTAAATGGCTTCCTTCGTTGGGCTAATACACGTGTCACTCAAATACTAACTTAATTGCTGTTTCACTTTGTTTGTTTACTTTTTAAAATTATATGCGCTGTAATGGGATAAGCAACTTTTCATCTAGTTTAGTTTTTTTGACCAAATTTTCTCCATGTATTGTTTCGTAATGTCTCTGTATGTTATGCTCCTTGAGGACTGCAACAGTTTGTTGGATATTTCTCATAATGCTTTCTCTCCCGATTCTGTAGAGAAATAGTCCATGCCACACTGTTCTTTGAACATGCAACATTCATAGTCTACTAGTCTCTTGGGAACGTTGATAGCCGTTTTTTTATTATTAATACACCACTGAAAATATCCAACACATGTATGTTACACAAAATAATGTTCATATAAAGACATGCAAACAAAAATAATCCATCTCAACATTTTGCTAGTTAAGTATACAACTGCCACCTTCAACCACAGGATGTAATTTATTTCTCTTACGTAGTACATTTGTTCACTGCTTGATTGCAGTACTTATGCATATGGCACACAAAAAGTGTATACAGATTGGGATGTGTTTCATCATTTGTACTTTCATTGCAACATGATTGTAAAATTTTCTTAGTTGGTAATGAAAAATAAAGTGATTTCGCTAACTATATGACCATACTGTATCAAACTAGGATTGTTGTAATTAGGTAGATGAAACTTTTTTGCAAGTTTTAATTTGCACATTTAATTTTTTATAGTATTTTAATACTGAAAGGAACATATGTGGGTGTATTGAAACCATAGCATAGTTGTATTAAAATCTTATTTTACTATGTGGCCACATTTGGTCTGCAGGCCGTAGTTCGGTGACTGTTGTATTAAATTGTATGATAGTATTTTGGGTTTTATGTTTAGTACTTTTTCTGGTGTTTGCTCATCTTGTCAGCGTGTCATGTGCATTGTTTTTATAGACCCATATCTACCTACTTGTAATAAAGTGTTGGCACAGGATCCTTTATTCTTGGTAATAAATACAAAATTAAGATATTATGTAGCACTATTGCTTCATTGCCAGTGTTTTCTTTCCTTTAGGTGTTTAAATGCAGTTCTGCAACTTTATTCCTCCTAGCTCTGGTTCAGTTAGGTTGTCAGGCTAGGTACGACACATCAGCAGCGAGTACTGTTCACCCCTTCCGCGCGATATGAGGATTGTCATCCGCACACGTGACAACTCATCATGAAAGCCCAGTTGTTTCTCTTGTAATTGTTGTAGGGTTAAAACAAATACAACCATTTCCATGAACACTCTCTTTATTCCTCCTGACCACAACGTTGCTTACATAGGCACATGCGACCATCAGCACACAACATGGCATCCAACGCCTGACTTCCATCTTTTTAGGGGTACCAACACAATAGAATTTAACATAATTACTTATTTCAGTATGTTCTGTTTCATCAATATCGTTGCATACTACCACTTCCTTTTTCACACACTCTAGCAAATATTGCCAGTAAGTGTGTCTAGACATTGATTGGTTGATGTTCAGTACTTTTATGAATTATAAAGTTACATTATTAATATACAACTTATGAAACCATATTTCAAATATGTGAAATTTTTTTGTATTTCTAAACATGTTTAAATGGTTTTTAGGTTTTTGGATATTTAGTCATGTTAGGTTACACATTTAAATGAATTATTTTTTCTTTATGATCATGTAGTTTTGGTTTTCCTACAATTGTGTGTTGAATGCACTATGTATTATTAATATCTTACAAGAACTATTTGTAAAGGATTTAAATAGTGTATTTTTTTTTTTCAGGAATGGTTATGAATGGTTTAAACTTCGAAGTGCAGTACGCCAAATGATGCTTCGTCCTAATGAAGTTAATTATTATTTACCCTTTGTGAATGATGTTGCAGCTCACTTTGTTAAGATAATTTACACTAAACAAAATAATGAAGGATTCGTGGAAAGTCTTTATGAAGATGTAGCAAAATGGTCCCTAGAGTGTAAGTACACAAGTTTATTCAAACTTTACTGTAACTTAAAATTAAAATTTGAATGTGTAAGTAAAATAAAGTGTTGGTTTTTATGATTGTAATTTTATTGCTGGATATTGAACAGTAATAGTTTATAAACATAACTCCAGTTACAACTTTTTAGTTTTCAGTTTGCCTTTTGTTACGTAACATGTGACAGTACTGCATCACAGTTAAGCTTAGTATTGTGATATAAAAATCAAAATATTCTGGAGGATGATTGTCATTTAACTTATGTGCTCATTTTGGCATCACATCACCTAATATTATAACATTACAGCTCACTAGCTGTTGGCAGCATAACTGCTTACAGAACATCTTCCCTGTTACACTTCTGAGTTTGGACCCTACTGTCAGTTATGTTTACAAAGTAGAACATTCAAACAGTTAGAACATATTTAGTAAACTCTGTCCTCAAAACAATTACTATCAAATTGTTTGTTCACATCACATTACAACTACTAGTATCAAGTAAATCAGGTTTAAACATTACTGCAAATATTTTATGCATTTTTGTTTACGGGACCCATTTCTTGAAACTATAATGTAAAATATATTTGCACACAAGATCACAGGATCAAACTGTAAAATTGTTAATGAAAACTGTAAACTAGAATCTTCATATCATATTTGTTTTAGTAGGTTTATCGCTTAAATTAACTGTTGTTTTGTACAAAAAATAAATAATTTTATTAATTTTATTGAAGGGGTCTGTTAGTCACAATATAAATTTCTAGGTTTGTTGAAGTGAAGATAATATGGTCAGCACTTAACTTGTCTTCTATACTGGTGAGGAGTGACATGATGTGAGTATGGAGGAGCGTTGAAATGAAGGGTTGGAGGAAACAGGAGACAACTGAGAAAACCCACCCACATGCGAAAATATGGGGATCGACCCCGCCGTGAATCGAACCCAGATTTCCTGGGTGCCAAGTGACTGCTCTAGCTACTGCACCAACCATGGCCCCCTAGGTTTATTTTAAGTAGGAACAATTGTAATGGGCAACATTCACATTTTTTCTGACGATGGTTTCACTGCCAGTTCGGTACAAATATCATAGGTACAAAGTATCGCAGCTCTAAGTTGAAAAATGCGAAAGTTATGGCCAAATGAAAATATCGCAGTTTGAATGCGCGCCAAAACACGGCTGGCCGCCTGAGCCACTCGTGACATCACACCTTAGTACGCGCTCGCCTGCCGCCTGTGTTTACATGGATCGCGGCAGTAGTTTACTCCCAGTGGGTATAGTTTAACGTCATGGGAACGGAAAATAATAAAGTACATCATCATGAAAACGTTAAATGGGTCATAATACCTCGGTGCACAAGCACTTTGACTGCAACACTGGACAAAATATTCATCACTGTCCTGCAAGATACATGTAAACGAAAGAAATGGTTCAACGCCATTCGCCAATGGTATGAAGATGTTTCGCCGAAATCAGTTGTTTTTATCTGTGAAGATAATTTTGAAGTAAATAAATGTAACTTGTTTGATAATTATATTCTCAAAAAAAAAAAACTGAAATCGTGTTATGCAATTCACAATTTCCTAAAAACCTTTCATCATGAGGTCATTTGGACTAACCTTAAATGCGAGTTACGTCAGTCTACATCGAGCGGGAATGACTTTATTAAATAGTTTTAAATCATTTGTAGGTATTTATATTAGGTGGGTCTATTGTAGTTTATTTTTTATCCAAGTTCACACATTGACCAAAGAACTATTGCAAATAAATTTGAAAAGAAAAAAAAAACACGTGTATATTGGCGCACATTATGCTGTTATTTCAACATTGAGAATAAAACGTAAATGAAAAAATATTATGTAAAAAGATGACAGAAATATTAACAATAATTTAGTTAGATTAATTTTACCTTTATATTTGCATAGCATCACAATTAATTTCATTTAAATAGGCCACCTCCTTTATAACTCTGAAGGCTGCACAAATTAATGTTTGCCAAATAACTGCAATTTTTATACTGTACATTTGACATGGAAAATGACAGTTTTAAATTGAATGCAGTAATCACACTATTGTTAAACCGTTTAAAGAACTCCACAAATGAAAAGGAACACACCGATTAGTGTTTAAAAAACAACTGAAAACATTGTTGTAATGCAAAATCAAAATACGGTAGGCCTATGTTGGTTTTTCTTCTATTTTGTACATACTAGTATGTGCTTCAGTCTATACTTACGTTTTTACTTTTCCATTCTTTGATTCCATTTCTTTTCTGGTGACAGGTTGGAGATGGTCTCATTATATTAAACAAGATAATGGGAAATATTTTATCAGTACTATAGACATAGAGCTATTGAAGTATAAGCAAAACAATTTCAAACACAACCCTAATTAAAACATTTTTACCAACAATTAAACATGGTCACAACACTCCAACATTGGGACAGTCGCGCAAAGTTATAGTAGCCTACTTGCTCATGTTATAAAATGTTTGTTTATTGAGCAAAATTTTCATTTGAATTAATTTGTGTTTTACACAACCAGATATTCTATATATAAAAAATACAGTTTGATGGTAAAATCAGTTGTATTTAATTAGAGGGTAGCCACCTCTGCTATTTTCCAAAGAGTGGAAGGTATAGGTCTTTGAAAAATATCACTAGCCGCAGTTGTGTATAATTTAACATTAACTATAGTTGTCTTACTGCTTGTATGGTTGGCAGCGAAATTACTCAATATAGTTCCGTGTATTTTCCTATTTAAATACAACAATATAGAAATAAACTCAACTGAAATCAACATATTTGTATTTTATATTATTTTTTTTTTAAATAAACTGTATCGATTCATACAGACAGACTACACAATGTATTGTACACGCGCAAACATCAAGTTAGGAGTTCAGAGAGGTTAGACCAGCCCGTTGTTAGCCTTTACGCACGGAAATATACGAGTTGGCTGGAAACAGAACTTTAGCAGGGCTATTTCGAGTGCTCACTTTATCCCGCACCCCCTATATCAAGCACCATATGCTGTTGGTTTGAAGATCCCAATAACATTAAGCAGTGATGACAATATTGTTTTTGTATGTGGCGTAGTTTCCCATATTTTGGGAAAATACTGTTTAAAACGTTCATCTTTAACTTATCATAACGCCCTTAATATTGAGTTTAGGTGGATAGTGCACAACATGTTTTTGTCTTATTTTGTTGCATACTTTAACCTGTGTAAATATCAATAGGTATTTTCGGGACATTCTGTATTTGATACTAAATGAGCCGAGTGCTGTCACAGCACTGCAAGAACGGTACTCGCGTGGCGGGCGCTGGAATAGCCCTACCGGCTAAGTTGCGCCCGCGGCCACCAGCAATGGGTGAGTGTGCCTGCGACGGTAGCATAACTTCAAGGTAGGCCTACGGTAATTAAAAGAACCAGAATATTTCTGATTCACATATGACTTACAGTGTGTCACTACAGGCAAACAATGTCTGCAGTACGTTTTTTCGCGTAAAATATTCAGTTTTCCACGTAACATTCCTACAGTCATGAATGGCGCGGCCGTAACGCAAACCACGAACTGTTATAGTTTTCAGTACTGGTACTTAATTGTATTGCGAGGCAATTGTTTATCATACTAGTACAGCATTTTGAGTAGTGTCGTATTATGTATGACTACTCACATGTACTTTTTATGTTACTTGTCGATAATATACCAATAAACTATGAGTAACTTGCCTTTGTAATTTAATTCATTTCTTTTCCGCTCCAATGACGTAACTGGAATTAAAATAGTCTTGTATCATGTCAGAGTAAGCTCGGGGCAGATTATCACTTTGTGCTTTTAAACAAAGCCTATTTCTTCCTGCAAGTTCAATAAACAAATCGTTTATAGCCTCTGTCTGCCATTAGCGTAGCCGGAGCCTGGATGCTGATACTAAGGTGTGACGTCAGACCAGTGAGAAAGTGTTTCGCGGTCACGTGATAACGCCCGGCTTTATTACTGTTTTTAATTTCAAATAACTCAATTCCTACCGATTTTCACGGGATAAAAAGTTAATAGTTACATTTAGATGTGTATAAAAGAGCATCTCGAGCAGTTCTAGACATTTCTATGAAATGTGAGTGTTCCCCATTGTGTGTTTTAGTTATCTGAGAGTTTGTAAGAATGATGACTCCTGCCACTGCAGCAGTAAAATTTAAAATTTTGTTTATAGAAGCTAAGTTGGAACTGTTGTAATTGTTAGTTTGTTATTTTCTCAAAGTTAATAAGAATGATGGCTATGCCTGCTATAACAGTGGTTGTAAAGTTTTTTATACTAGAGAATACACAAGTTGCTGTCAGATTTCTTGTTCTTGTGTAACATTTCATCAGGAATATATATATATAAACTGATGAGTGACAGGAAGTATAGACAATACCTGATTCACATAACCATCCACATCTTGTTGTAGTAGCTATTGTTCCTCTGCTGAGGATGTTTGGAGTGGGTTATAAGACATACAACCAGCTGCCTGTAAATCTTAGCGTGGAAAATAGTGCATTATATTTGAGTACCTCATCAATCTGATGTAAAACCTTTGTAAGAGAGGTGTCAAGCAGTGGCGTCTCGTCAGGGTAAGCAAGGCAAGCAGTGCTTGCCGAGGCAGCTTCCTGACAATCCTCTGATTATAATAAATATTTACTTGCAACCTTATCTCTACTAAAAGCTAACTATGACTCATGCAAATAGGTGTATCGTTTATGTATTCCACTCGGATTACAACTGGAAGAAAATAACTCTTAAACAACCAAGACAAGGTGTTTTAAATTAAAGCACTTCCAATATCGCTTCTAATGGATAGAGTTACAGCAATAGCATTCTGGTGAATGAAGGGGTTGGAGGGGTGGCCAGGCGGAAGGAACACGGGAGTGGATTGGCTACATAAAGCTGTGTTAGAAGCTACGATTACAGTGCTTTCTCCTGAAGTGATCCGAATATAGCAGAACCTAGCAGAATTGTCACTTTAGTGGTTTTGTTACCAGTTACTGTGATTTGAGATAATGTACTACCGGTCAAGTTTTGTAACTTATACGTTGATTAAACAAGGAGGTGAAGACTGTTTAAACTGATACTAGTAAATTGGACATTTTCTTCTCTATTGGTAATATAGGTCTGCGGTGATTATTCCAGTGCCATTAGTGGTTTTATATAAACTTCAGTTGGTAACACTGGTCACCTTCAGTTGGTTTTTACAAGTTACACGAGTCCAATATGTTGGCAAGTTCCCGTGCTGCACGGTAATACTGCCAAGTGAATATTATCGTTTTTTATTTAATTTGGTTACTGTGCATTAAAATTTACCATTACTAGCTGCGCTATTTATACTAAGGATTAAAAATTGTCTTGTGAGACTAAAATCCAAGATACATACAATGAATGCAACGGAAACATGTGGATGCAAGTGTTGTCTGTGTGGAATACGTGCTAAACCTTTTTCCAGCAGTGTTTTTACTTTTCAACAAAGAAGTGACCTCTTCAGAGACGGTAAGCAGACACCTCAAATTAGCGTAATTTAACATGTTTGTAATCTTATTTAGAATTTCTCTTTATCAGAATTGTTTGTAAATGTTGCAGAATTAATTTAAGATAATAGTGTTTTGTGCTCAGTTCTCATAATCATATCTAAACTATAATTGTGAGATTGATTGTTGACTAATTTTTCTGTAGGCTACTTTTACAATTAAACATTTTGGAAACCAAGTTGCCAAAAGAAGCCTCAGTAATACTACAGCTAACTTTGAAAATTATGCAATTTTGCAAAGTTAGTAATACTAAGGCTTTATTGGCAACTGTGATTCCAAAGCTTTTCTTTGTAAAAATACAAAAAATTGTTCAACAGTGTTAATGGCAGGATATTAAGGGTGTTCACATGGCAAAAATGCATAGTTTTATATTTTCACGACACAGTGTCCGTTTTATAGACGTTTACTTGTGATTACATTTCCCACTTGTAAAAAGGTTTTAGCTCATATTTTTTTCATAGCAGCATGCCAAAGTCAAAATTCGCAAGTTTCGGGATCACAGTATTAACAAAAACCAAGTGTCTTACTCAAATGAAATAATTTACACTGAAATAAGATGATATGGGCAATATGTTAAAATATTTAAAAACACACAACAGTCCTTTTGTATTTAAAAAATACCATAAATAAAGTAAATTGTCATATTTAAAAAATTTTTTTTAAGTACAAAGGACTCTCATTGTGTGTATTTAAATATTTTAGCACATGCCCATAATATCTCATTTCAGTGTAAACTATTTCATTTGAGTAAGGCACTCGGTTTTTTTATTACCATGTTCCTGTAACATGCAAATTTTGATTATGTCATTTCACTATGGAAAAACTACGAGAGTTAAAAAATCTTTTTATGTGTAAAATGTAGTAACAAGTAATGTCTATAAAAGAACACTATGTCGTGCGAATAAAAAATTATGAAATTTTGCCACATGAACATCCTTTAACGAAGGCTTTATGAGAGTTATGATTATAATAATGTGCATGCTATGCTGCAACTCTACAGTCAGTGGCCTCGAACATTGGCAACATCACCATTCGTGATTTCCCAACGCAGCATTCTGTAGATAGTAACACGACAATCTGACCCACTCTCTGGCTGGCTCCTTGGTTTTATCTTAAGGTATCAGGTATCCCGTCATATTCCCTTCACGAATCCTGATAAAGAATTTTTGACACTGCAATACCTGATAATTTAACAGCCACCATACAAGCCGTTACGGTACGTTTTCAGTTATTTCAGTAGCTAAACTGGCTGCCAATTTTGCTGCCAAGGAATATTCTTATTAGTCGGTTTTATTATTTCTCTCTTTCTCTACGTTTAGTTTAATGGGATGTTCGGTCTTCCGTTAAAATATTCCGAGTTTTAAGCGCATCTCCCCTTCTTTTCCTTTTAAACGCTAAAATCCTGGTGTAGTAGCAAATGTGATTAGTAGCTTGCCTTTCAAATTAGGTCACGCATCGCCACTGGTGTCAAATCATTCAAATTCTTTGTCTGTAGAATTTTAAGCAAATGTTTATGGTAGGTTTCAAGGTTAACGTGTAACCCCAAAATTTAGTAGGAAATTTATTATTTGTGTTAATGTAGGGGACGAGACAGTCAGATAATGATAATTACAGATCGTGATTGAGCAAGTAAATTTTTATCTACCTGTGTGTCGTGCTGCAGATGATCTTGTCATCTATTGCATGTCATTGCTATCTTAACAGGTGCCATGTGGCTGTTATGTATCGGATTGCTTCACTTCACTCGGATGTGTGCTCTACAGCATCACTGTGAAATAATAATGCTTTTAATAATACATTTATTGTTACTCAAATTATTACTTTTACTGTGCAAATCATAAATGTTTATATACAATAGACACTCACAAGGAATGTTTTATACCGTTTCTGACTAACAAAGAAGTATAAAATATAAACATAAATCATTATGTTTTCCTTTACCATATTCCCCTTGATTCTTCAGCCGGTGCCAAGGTTAGGCTCACGGCAGTCACTATGCATAATTTAGTGGTTGAATTGTTTACAAGCTGTTAGAAAGCATTTGCAAAGAATGTTTGCATTTACAAGAGATCACTAAAACACAATAATTCTCTGAACAGAAATGGATGCTACCTTGGACTTAGAAATTATGTTGTTGCTGTTTGCATTATCAAAATAGAATTTGACTGTTTAACACCAATTCACAAATACATTTGTTGGGTAATGGACTGCTTTCACTTTTTTGTACGTGTACTACATAAATGGTAAAATGAAATGGGATCACATGCAACTGCATAAAATCTACAAATTCGTATTGTATATATATATATATTTTTTTTTGAAACAATGCACTCAAATACGGTTTGTTTTGAGTCTAGATTTATTCTTAATAAAACAGGAAATAATGATTAAGGTAAACATTTAATGAACAAACTCTGTATCTCTCCTCCCACCTTGGTTGGCAGAAATATGCAAACACCCTCAAACTGTGTTCAGTATGTTCGCAGAAGCAAAATCTGCTGTCAATTCACTGCTAAAATGTGCTTTTAACCATCTTGTTTGTTAGCCTGCTCCCCTCGTACATAGCTGCACTTCCTCACACATCTTTACATATTTTTTGATAACTGCCAAGTATGTGGAGGTGCACTGTAAACTTTGTAAAACTTATTTGCACTATTTTATTTACTACAATTTTAAAAGAATTCTGTTACTTTTTTCGGCTTGGATGTGTTAATTATTGATATTTAACCTTATTCATGTCAAAGTAATAATGTAATAGAATTTGCTATCATCTTCTTCTATATACTGTACCCGTGTTTCCATTGATTCCAGTGCAATTTTCTAATTCACATATATGGTGGAGATAAAGTATTCCCCTTTCACTTTGTCTTCACTGCTGCTGTTAACTGCGGTCCCCAAAGACATGTGACATTACTATGTTGTCATCACTTTTCATTCAGTGACTTGATTTTGAAGAGCTGCACGAAGGGTGTTGGGAATAAAATGTAGTTTTTCTGTCTATTTTATTCAAACCCATGGAAATCATTACTTGAATTTTTACTGTCGCAGTTAAAGCTTCCTCCACAATAAGGTGATTTATGTTTAATTTTGTTATAATTTCCCATGCTTTCACTTCAAGGAAAATTGCTTCTTTTAGATTAATGTATGCCAGAAGTCGATCATTGTAGTGTCTTTTTCAAGCAGCAAGTTTAAAAATGCTTGCTTATATTGCCTCATCAGTGTTGGAATCAACCCTTGGTCGATTGCCTGAATAAGCACCCTTGCATTTGGCAGCAGATAAAATACAAAAATGTATTCATTTGTTTATCTCAGCTCGTTTTCATGTGGATGTCACAGTGCACTATAAAAAAAAAACACTGGTTTCAGTAACGTACGAAAAAATTTTCACTGATACCATGATTTAAATACAGTAAGTATTCAATTTTTGTGTACCACTTTACTTCAATTCAGATTAATGTCCCTAGTGTTTGATTACCCATGTTTCAATTTAATTAGTTATAGAATCAGATTAATGTTGTTTACTATGTTCCCTGCACCGCTTTGGTTTAACCAGAACATTGTATATAAATCGAGGACTGTTGAGTAGTTTTGCATTGTCTTTGTGCTACATAGTGTAAGACACACGAGCATCACGTTATCTTATTGTACACTATGACAGATGCTGCCTTCTTTCCATGCACATGAACATCCAAGTAAGTTAGCATGACAAACCATTTTTCCCCTTTCTGCGATGATTCAGCAGTTGTCCTTTTCCCTCTGTAGAGCTGTGGCCTTTTTGCTGTAATAACATTGCATTGGGCAGAGTTTTAAACATTATTAACATGTTTGTAATAAAATATCACTTTACTGTGATCTATAAGTTTTACTTTATGAGATGAATTTCAAACAGCCTAATTTATGTCCAAATATAATTTTATACGAAAAGAACACCTATCTTGTCATCAACGAAAATGACGATGTTCCCCTATTTCTACTGTTTCCACGATAATTATTTTTTAAGCCGAAACGAGAACAGTCTTGAGATTAGTTCATTTTATTATAGACCAAGTAAAAGAAATAATAGTTCTATGTTTTGTTAAGGAAACAATTGGACATCTCCAGATATCACAGTCAATTACGCCTGCCAAGATGACATAAAAAACTACTAAAGTAAATTTAAATCTAGGAAGCCTGGAGAAATATATAATCCTGTGTTGTCCAGTTTGTAGAGGGTAGTTTTTATCTCAGGATAATGGCTTTTGCTCTTAATCTGTATGTCAGTTCCAAAATTGTAGCATGCAAAAAAATTAAAACAGTTTTAGTCTGTCTAGCACTTGATGAATGATCAACACACAAACATTTTTACGTACGGGACAATCAAAACAAACCTAACCATTGACTAACGGTGGTGAACAACCTTGCAGCATGCCAACCTACTGCGACATTATCGCACGCCAAGCAGTTGTACATCAGATGTTGCACTCACCAAGCATACGAGAAACATACCAAATGAGCCCTTGGAAAATGGGGCGACGCCTCAGTTGGCCCCACAACAACAAACAAAGCTTGCTTCTTCTTGTTACATCGCAGCCATACTCACCTTTTGACAATTTTCTTGCAACAAATTAGGTTGTAAAACTCAAATTTTCTGTTAAGATATGGTTAATTTAAAGGTATGCAAACGTTTGGCTACTGTTTTAACCAAATACTATACAGAAATATGAAAACAAAATTGACACATATTCTTAATTTGTTCTTGACAGTAATTTCAAACAAGATTTTACAAATCGTTCACGACATTGTTATACATAAAATCACTTGCTTTGGCCACTCAGGAACTCACAAATTAAAGAACAGACCAAAAAACATCTTTAAGAAAACTGAAAAAAGTAAGAAAATTAATTTAGCACTGATGATGTCAACACGAAGATTATAAAGTTCCCACATATCAATAAACAAAAGATGAATACTGGGTGGGAAAACCATACCCAGACACCCTAATGGCCACACGCACAGGCAGAAGAAAAAATTTGTTAAGAGTTCTATAATGTCCTAAATTTGTTGCATAGTAAAACAACTGCGGGCACTACCTGTGCGTGTAAAATTTGCCACTTCCGTTAACACATCAATACATTTATGGGCTACTGCCCTACTTCATATTTTCCTTTTAGAAGACTACACTGACACCCTAGCTGCATCCGGACATCCCGAGTCCAGGGAATAACTCTTACAAATCCAAGCGCGTCGCTGCTAGCTTCCCTCTAGCCTGACCTCCAAGTGTTGCGCTCCTATTGGCTACACAATACACACAACACCCTCTAGAGACTAAATGAAACACATGCCTCTTCGTGATTAGGCGTCCAGCAAATTTAATTGCGCAATATACTCTCAAACAAGGACAACTCGGCTTGTTGCTACCCGGCCAAGTGGCCATAACTGGATAGATCTAAATCCTTGTGCACACTTGCCTATAAAATAAATGTGTACTTTTTCCTCGAGTTCCCAAAGCAACACAGCACATACCCACATGAATAAAAATCTAAACTAATTAATTAAATTTGTTCCTTTAGTTGAATAATTACTACAGATATTGTTAAAACTAACACCTGCGTGTATATATGAAAATTAAAATTATAATAGGTAATATAAATTTAAAAAAATTATAATAAATAAATACATTTATCTCGTATCCCCACAAATCATGAAAAACCTACAGTGTTACAACTTCAACCTTGTGTAATACTTTTCTTCATTGAGATTCCTCTTTCAGTTTGAGATCGTAGAGTTCCTTGTCAATGACACCCCTTCCGACAGAGGTCTCTGTGAGCAAATTCAAAGCCTGTGGTTTTGAAAATTTTTGTGGTCTGGCAATTTTTAACTTAAGGCCAGGCTTCATGTTGATGAGGGCATAGGGAATTTCATGTTAAATTCAGACGAATATGTCTCAGTATTTTTCCGTCATAGTACAGTCAACCAAAAGTTTTTTTGCTATACATTTAAAGTATCTAGCTGTACTACTTAGTAACCTGACTTGACTTTTGACTATTTCGTCTGTGTCGTATTCATATTTTCAAAACAGTTGTCATTTTAAGATTTTTTGATCATGCTTGATTTCTAAGAAACTCTATTTTAGAATTGCATAAAAATAGGCACACTTGAAGTACTTTGTAAGGTGACTTGAATACTGTGTATTTAGTTAATGCCGTGCATTCACTTTTCAACGGGCAGCAATTTTTATGTTTCTAGCAATATTTTTACGAAGTTCATCACACTTGGTACATTAATATTGTATACTGAGCTAATTTGATTTTTGAATAATTAATTCATACTATGTTAATAATTTCAAAACTGCAGCCATATTTGTCTTTTGCATAATATGACATATATTAGAAAATATTTTCAGACTATTATAAAACTTGGTACACATATAGTAAGGCACCAGGTTACACAAGGGTTAAGTTATTCAGTCTATTAATGTATTGTGTAACTAAATTTTTTCTTAAGTCAGTTGTCTATGTGTTGTACTTGAATTCAACTTCAAAAGAAACTAATATTTTTTAAAGTGTAATGTTTTAGAAACCTTTGCAACATGCGCAATGTATTTCAAAATTATCAGTTTTGTCAAATGCAGGGTTCACGTGATGACAGTGCAATGATTGTGTGCTGGCCAAGTTGGCCCAGTGGTACATTTGACAATGCTGCACGTGGCTTGTCTGTCACAGCACTCACACATGCTCATGCGCACTACGCATAACACAGATGATACTTGGACGCTCCCCATTAGACATGTTGATGAGCAAGCGTAAAGTAAATAACTGTGATTTCCATATACGAGGTGCAATTTGGACCTAGTGTATCGTTCTATAACTAAAAAATATAAATTCTTGCGTAAAGTAAGTTCACTAATTAACTTCATGCTTTAAGATGAAAATCATCTAATTATTCTGGATGGCCAGGTGCATTATACAAGAAAAGCATCTCTTTGCGTAGCCCAAACTTTGGTGTTAAATTTCCAAATTGCTGGCAGCTTACTTGGGTAAATGTTTGTAAATGCCTGTGGGTTATGGAAATGTCATAAGAGCAGGTGGTTAAGTTTCAAGTTTCTGGACAGATTAGAACATATCATAACAAAGATATGATCTTGTGCAACCTTGAATCAAGGCATATGTTTTTCTTTCTTTGAAATTAATTACTGTTATGGCATCTGTTTCCCAAACAGAGTGGTTTAATGGATGTTAAATATTTGCCAAGGCAAATATTCACCTTTCTTGATTATTTCTGCCAGGTAGTGGCGAGGTGTGAGGTTTAGAAGAGGGGAAGCAACTGGTGTAGGAACACAGAAACCCCTTAATAAATCGGGAAGGGGGGGGATGTCCGGGAGTTCTCCCCCGGGAAAATTGTGTTATTTAAACAGTTTCTTGTATCTTAACATTGAATATATCTCTGGTATAAATATAAATATTTTTAAAGATAAAATCATTTCTGCCAAGGAAAAAAGAGATGTCTAGTTAAAGCCCTTCCCCGACTACATCACCGACTTAAAGAGTGTGTGGTAGGTAAATAAACGCTGAAAACATCAATTGATTTCTACGCTTGTTTCGAAGTCAATATGGATAAAGTACTCAATGACAATCGTATATTCCGATATTTGCCAACATTTTGAGTAAATATTTATCCAGAATTACTCATTCTTTACGCGTGATCTCTTGCGCTGCAGTTAAATGCACAAGGTTCCAGCATTAGAGATTGTGCCTCAGAAGTTTGTAACACTGGAAACAATTTTGTTTAAAACATTGGCTAATACTATTGTCTACGATTGCTATTGTTTAATTTTCGAAAATTGGCTTCAAGAAACCTAAAGTTATACAGGAAGTTACAAAAAGGTGCTGCCAAAATTTCAGGAAACATTACACACACACAAAGAAAGAAAATATATGGTATGGACATATGTCCAGAAACGCTTAGTTACCATGCTAGAGCTCAATTCCTTACATCTCGTTAAATGTCATCGTAAATGACACTTTGTACAGAAAATATCCCAATTACACAATGGATTGATTCTTTACAATGTACTTTACTTCCTATGTTCACCGACAGGTGGGCCACTTGATGGAAGGTAATCTGGACTGTGAGTTGAAGAGACGCAGTGCAGTCACGATTACCTTCCGTCCCGTTGCCCACCTGGCAGTGAACCTAGGAAGTAACGTACATTCTAACGAAACATTCCATACATAGAAATTCGATTTAAAAGTACTGGACTTATTACTGGAAACTGAAATATTTACGTATAGAAATGTAGCCACGCACGCGCGAATCTGTATACAAAATACCAAAAAACTGTGATATTTGGACTCCTTCGTACAAGTTCGGTGTGGCCATTTTGCTAGCCTCGTGCAGTAAGCAAGCCACTGCATTGGTTCCAGCCCTCGCTACAACTTGGGTTCGCTACAGACCCTCGCACCCTTGCTGAACCATTCATCGGCCGCAATAGCCCTGGGGTCTGGAAACAGAGGAAACGACTGTTTCCATGGACAAGTACTTTCACGAGATAAGACACACCACTATCCTCGTAACCAAATATACCAAGCACTGTAGGCCTAGTGTAAATAAATGATGTTCCACTCTCAAATGTTACATAATTTTATTATTTAGAAAGTGATGACAATTATTAGGGAAGCAATGCTTCCATTGCTTCCATGGACGCTTCGTACCTGCTGCCAGGAGTTCAGTAACTAAGCATGCTACACCACACATTTGCACTTGCTACCTTGTCTTTGATTTTGTTGTGCAAATTATCATGCTTCTTGAATTTTAACTTGCTCAGTGTTGTCTTGTTAATGTTTCCTATATAAATTATTTTTGATGCCAAATTAGGGCAGCTTTCACAAATCTGTTTGGCAGTTTGGTTTAAAATAATTTTCAGTGTTGGACAGTATTTTTTAAGACAGTATTTGTTTGCAGTTGTGTTCACTAAGTTTGAAACTAACTGTTTGTTTATTGACTTTTTAGTTGAAATCATGTACATTATTTTTTGGAAAAATCATAATAACTGTCCGTGTCTTTTGCCCTGGCTTTCTTAAGGAACTCGTTGTGCTTTTTAGTGTCTGTTTTATTGTTTTGAACATTTGTTCTTGTGTTTAGATAACATTTTACTGTTGAACAAACTAATTCTGCAGAAATAATACTGTCGTAAACTCTATGCATGGACGGAGTTTAGCTTTCCTTCGCATGGGGACAGAATTATTGCGTAAAAATTGTCGGTTCCACCTGGCCTCCATAACCCTGTGCCAGCGGCAGACTATCTTTCCTTCCCAACCCTCACTCTAGATCCTACCCAGCACTTCCTTCACGTGCAATAATAAGTGATACTGCTGTCTGCAGCTGCTGTGATCAGCAAAATGTGGAGAAGAGAGAGACAGAAACGCACAGTGAGGTCAAACGTGTGTCACACAAGTGGTTTTGTTATCAACTGCCACCTCATTCCGCGTGATTTTACGTTAGTTGCAACTTATGTAACTCGGATCTGGTCTACATACTTCCTTATTACCTAATTTTACTTTTGTGAAGCCCATTCATCTTGTAACTCCACACGGTCGAAACATGCCCTTATTCGCGGCAGGAATCGCACAACGACCTCCCGCACCGCTCAGGCCACTGAGTCAGCTTCTTGGCCTGCGAATTGCGATTAAATCGGCGGACGTTGAATCGCCTTTGCCCGACAATTAAATGTAATTAAACACGTATATAAGGTTCTTGTTAACGCACCCCTAGTGGCCTACCGAGATGCGGACCCGCGGGACACGAACACACGTGTCCGTCCGCGGCTGTCCGCGGCTGAGGCCTAGACTGCTCTCCCTCGGCACCGCAGCCGGCACGCACGCCAAGCGACGATTTCAGACGCGGCTCCCCTCAGCCAATCAGGAGCTTTGTTTCAAATCCCCGGCCTTCCGGCATTTCTCCGAATTCGGGCGATTACGACCATATTTCGTGGTGATTTTATTTCATAATATCACAGTTTACATTTATTTAATTTTGACATAATTCTTTATTACAATTAACTATACTTATTGCAAAACATATACAAATACTTAAAATTTAAATTAAACAGTTGGGAGAGTTGGCCGTTGGTTAGCTCTCATTTCCTCGCCCCCACCCCATGGTGGCCTCGTGCAGGCAGCAGGAGGGGTCGACTGGCACTTCGTCACTGTTGACGGCTACACATCCCAGAGTACTTACAGATGTGTTGGCGACTACCCTGGCTCTCATCTCATCATCTCCCCAGTCCAACATATAAAATATACATTAACTCTCCCTGATCATTCTATTATCATCCCTATCACATAATACTATTTACTCAGAGTACAACAAAACTTGAACCAACTCTGTACTACAATTCTAGCCTGTTTTATATTGCCGTGATTGCCACCGCTTAATACTAAGAACATCTGACACTTAATTCTAATGGACAGTCTTTAAGGGGTATGGAAAGGTACGATGTCGAGCGGGTGACTGGAACACTCAATCGTCAATAAAATCTGAACTACTCATCAAATTTCGATGAGATTTTTTGCCGAGTAGATATTTTATCAGCTAACGTTTATATATATAACATTATGAGGTAGTATGCTTTACTTTGAGTAAAAAATTAAAAACGGTTTTTAGAAAAATAAGGGCTTGAAACCACAATATCTACAAAAATGGGAAACTGTAATGTTTATAATTTTTAATACGATAATGTCTGGACCTCTATAATAACAGAATTTCAAAATGTTTAAATTAGTGGAGATAAGGCTAATTCAAGCAGCGGACATGAGGAATAAATATACAAAGAAAATTGATCTACAAAAAAAAAAATGTAGTTGGTCAGCTTGTATTGCTACGTGCTTCACATGTTAGCAAGTACTGGGAACATCTGTTTCATAAGTTCTACTTATTATTTCAAGATCCTTATATTATTTCCTAAATAAATTACGAAAATAATTATGACTTGAGTCATATTGAAACTCATGAAGTCATAGGTAATTTTAACCTAAGAGCATTAAGGGAATACCATACTCCAGTAAGTCAAATTTATCTTCTAAATAATTTACAGCAATATTAAGTTGCCTTGTATAAGAAGAAAAATGTTTTATTTTGTTGAAGACGGTCTTATTTCGTTGGCTAAGAAATTTCACGTATGAGGCAAATATATATTTTCTACTTCTAATTTCGAACTGTATTTGTTCATTGCCATATAATATTATTGTTGTTGAGAACTGAAGAACCTCATTCATTTGTTCAGAAGGAAGCCTCTATTGTTACGATTTTAAAGTTTTTTTGTATTTATTAGTGTAAAATTGAAGTAATACTTGAACTTTTACAAGCCCACAGTATGTGATAAAACAAGATGAGTTATGAGCCATACTTAAAATATTTGTGAAACTGATTGTTTGAAGGTCAACTTAGACAATTTTGCTATGCTAAAAGCAATTTTAAAAACTGGCAAAACATAGTGGTGGGAAATAATGCAGTAAATTTGGAATTTGTATAAGAAATGTGTAGTAGTTAAAAAAAAATCTCCACGACGTCCAGTGTTCTTGGGAACCCAGGACACCCGTAGTTACATCCTTCAGCTGTTACTGAAAGACTACGTTAATATCCACTGGGATGGTATCAGTGCATAGTCCAGGTAGGTTGAAGTTGAAGATAATAATTGGAAACTTAAGCATACCAAAAATCACAAAATACGCGCATCCCTATCAGCTGTACTTTTTACAGTATAAATGCTGAGAGGGAAATGGTTGTTCCTGTGGTCTAATTTGTTGTTTATAAGTGAAAAGATCATCTCCACGACAATCTATTTTTGTTGTTACTATCTGTTTGGATATTGTCATCTTAAAATATCTTCGTTGATTTGTTGTTTTGTATGGTGTACATATTTCCTTTGTGATAAATTTTTTTTCCTTTTAAGGAATCCTATTTATTTTTCTTAAATACTATGATAAATGCCATTAGTTAGAATATATACATAGATTGTTAACAAAATGGAAGATTGTTCTTTTTATTCCTTATAGCTGGTATGCTGGATAGGATGCTTTACCAAATTGGGTTACATCGTCATTGCAGTTTAGTCTCATTAAAATAAAATTAATAAGATCTGTAACCTGTACTTCAAAGGAACTATACAGACTTATTTCATGAGAACTAAACAAAGTGACTGTATCCATGGAGAAGCTGTTAGATTATTTTTGCAAGCCTGACTGTGATTACATAAAATATGTTTGTTACCTAATGCAGTGCAATTTACGTTGTAATTGAATTAAATTCAGTGTAAACATGTTCACTGGTTGCCAATTTAGAAATGGCAAAGATGCTTGCTGAAAATAAACAATCTTTAACACAATGGCGAGGCTGTCAACGCAAGCTGTGCTTGGAGGAACTACATGAAAAACGAACTAGATTTGTGTGGTGTCCCGTGTCTGCAGCTGCACAGCATACATCATCCATGGAAGATGTAGAAAGCAAGACTTACTTCCTTGGTGTAATCTATGAACTATCACTCATCATTTTTGTCTTTGGCTAGCAAAGAGGAACGAAGAGACTTATTATTTAAACAAACAAGTTTGTATTCTTGCTTCTTAATAGATTCTCATTGCTGTTGAGAACATTTAGAATGTTTAAGAAGATAAGTGTGTGTGTGTTGCAAAGTAGGGCAGACATAACAGGGCTTCTACGTTTTAGTGAGATGGACACTCAATTGTATGTTTATTAAAATAGCATGAACTCTGCTGAACTAGGAGTTGCTATAGCAGATACAAGGTGTAATGAGACAATCTTATTTAAATTATTGTTCATATCTGTGTAATTAAATTTATTAATATAAAACTGATAGTTTGCAATCATATTCTGGCGATGCTGTTTGTGATTGTAGCATCAATTGAAATCTTGATAAGTTATGTATTTTGTTTAAATAACTGGCTTTAGCTTAAATTTCAGTGTACTGTATGTTCTCTTAAGTTTAAAATGTATTTGATTATTTTTCCATAGTGCAGAAAGAAATTATTTTACTCTTTGCTTTTGTGTTAACTATCTTTTCGGCCATTATTCAATGTGGTTTTTGTTGTTGTTTAAATTGTTATAATGATTACTACTGTTTTATTAAATTAGGATCATATATAAGTTATATAATAATTTTTCTGGATCTGTAGAGATGTTTTATTAAGAACAATGACTGGATTCCAACACATTGTGCTGGAACTTGCCCACTATTACATATCTGAACTATGAATGTGGTATTATTTAATTATACCTATATATGATCTGCCAGATCAGGGAAGTATGCTCCAGAAGGTGAATGTGTTTTATCAATATGTAAATGGATTTCCTTTTTGGATTTCATTTGGAACAGCTTTTAAAAATTTTATAATTAGTATAAAGACATTACTAGTGTGGAATGGTAACACCCACCGGATCCCTTTGATTATCAATTTACAGTCTTATGATTTCTGAGCAAATACTGGCACAACACGTCTATTTCTTTCCTTTCAGGTTCATTTTTTGGCATTTCTAATAGTGGTTGGTCATTGTTGTGTTATTACTCAGTTTAAAGTTTGAGTTGTCACACTATTTAAATAATAGCTTTTTTTATTGTTATGGACAAACATGAGTATGGCATTAGGTTTATGTCTGGCAGGATTGAGTTTCTACTTGTACCTTCCAATATTTCTTTGCTGCACTATCTTAAATAATGGAGAAAATAAATTGTTTCAAAATAATTTGTTGTGGAGAAACAACATTAATGTTACGGTTCTCTAAAGTAAGATTGATGCTATTTTTCAAATTGGCAGAAACATTCAATGATAAATCACTCAAAATAAGTGACTGTTATTTAGTCTCGCAATTATAAATTTTCAATTAAATTGATTTCGTTCTTCTTGAGATGTCACTTATAAATTGTAAATTTCAATTAGAGCAAACTTGTAAATGAGGGACATAAACTGCAACATTATAAAATTATGAAGTGTTGAATAAAATTGCTATGTACACACATTATAGGTGAGAATAAGATAAATGTTCCCAGTTTTTATTTAGTTCATTTTCTCGCCACTCATGAGGGAATTAAATTTTATTACATACGTATAATAAGCAGTTTGTTAATGTGTCGCAGTTGCATTACAGTTGCATTAGTATTTATGTTTTCTTGCTTAATGTGGTGGCATGATTGAATATACATGGCAAACAGTTATTTATACAGAGCCAATGAGTAGTAATAACACAATGAGGATATGGTGTGGTGCCTGGTATGAACGGTAGGGAAAACTGGAGTAGTTCAAGAAAAACCGGCAGATGTTGTTGTCCCTAAGTGAGATATTGTATGAACATGTGATTATTCTGAGCTTAATGTATGTGTTTGAAGGGTCCATTTCCCAATTCACAGAATGGAAGTGCCCATAGCTCAAGTTAAAGAAGCAGTGTATATACTTTTCGAAGATTGATTCAAACTCAGAGTTTTACCAAGTCAAGTTTGACAAGTAAAGTCAGTTGTTAGCTACAGTAATATCTCCATATGATACTTTTAAGTGATTACCATGCGGAGTTTCTTGTGCACTCCGGGATATTTCACAAGCAGAATAGCTAAAGTTTTTGTGAGCATTCCTGGTACAACATTCTATGTAGATGACATTTTAGTATTTGCACTCAATATTGAGGAATATGACAACATTTTGAGTAAAGTCTTGCAGAGAATTGAGTCAATGGATCTACCAACCAAGATGGAGAAATTGCCTTTTAGGTTACTTTAGTAAGACATTGTTGCGGTTTAGGGTGTTATATTTTAGGGTTAGCATGTGTTAGGGTTGTAATATGCAAGTTGGTACTCCTGCTTGTGTTTCAGATGAGTACTCAATATAGATAGTTGTTGTGAATAGTCAGTGGTGAAACTGTCGACGGACAGCAATGTTGTAACTGTTGTGTGTTATGATTATATTATGTCAGAGTATGAAGTTAATAAAGTAACACTGGCGACGAGGATGGGATAGCTGAAGATAGTAGGTATACATCAAGCATCATGGCTGCTTTGGGAAATATTGAAGAATTCAATGTTGAGAACCCGCACACTTGGGATGCCTATGCGGAACGTTTGGAGTTTTATTTTCAAGCTAACGAAGTTACAAGTAGCGAGAAGAAACGTGCTGTTCTTTTAAATGTGTGTGGCCCAAAAACGTACAGGGTTGTGAGGTCGTTAATTTCGCCAGATACTCCCGCCACTAAAACGTATGTAGAGATTGTGGCACTATTAAAAAAGCATTTCGCGCCAAAACCATCAGAAATATACCAAAGGTTTAAATTTCACCGTCGCAATCAACATGATCAGGAAAGTGTCGCCGAGTATATTGCTGAACTGCGACGACTTGCAGAACATTGTAATTTTGGCAATAACCTGGACCTCACGCTACGGGACCGTTTTGTGTGTGGCATGAAGGATGAAATGGTGCAGCGTAGACTGTTATCTGAAACGGTTTTGACTTTTGCCCAGGCCCAGGAAAAGGCACTTGCGGCTGAGGCTGCATTCCAAAACACTCGGGAAATTCGAGGGGCGTCGGCACCAGTTGTGAACACTGACTATGTAGTGCCGGGCACGTCACGCGGGAAGGAATACGCCCCTATGGAAATAGACCAAGTAAGTAACAGGAACCATGCACCTAGGAATACATTCAACTCCCAGTCCCCCAAGTGCTCAGGTTGTGGGGGTTCTCATTTCCGGGCTGTGTGCAGGTATAAAAATGTGGAATGCTAATACTGTAAGAAGAAGGGTCATCTCGAAAAAGTTTGCTGAATTAAGGCAGCTGATAAAACCAATGGCAATGTAAATAAAGTGGAGCAATTGCAAGGGCCAGAAGGGAGCACCTCTCCTGGCTCCACAAAAGAACAGGTGTATCAAGACCAGATGTATCATCTTTGGAATGTTGCTGTGCAAGGGGAGGCTGAGTTTCGTACAACAGTTTTCATTGAGAGCTATCCAGTTGAAATGGAGCTGGATACAGGAGCAGGGGTATCCATTGTTGATGAATTAACCTTCCACAGAATTTACCCCCAAGAATCACCTGTACTAACCAAGAACACATTGATATTTCAGGATTACAGTCAAAATGCCATTGAGACACTGGGTTCTTGTGAAGTTGCTGTAAGGTATGGATCGCGAGAGAGAAAACTTCCACTAATTGTGTCAAAGGGGTGCCATCGATCACTTTTGGGAAGGAACTGGATGAAGTCACTGGGAATCGAAGTCAGAGGGGTTCTCAAGGTGTGTCAGTCAGTTTCAGTCCTGGTCAGTGAATACCCAGATGTTTTCAGTGCAGAGTTGGGCGAGTATAAGGGACCACCTATCAGTTTCCTGTTAGATGCAGAGGTTAGGCCACTGCGACTGAAGCCACGTGCTGTTCCATTTGCACTACTTCTTAAAATTGAAAAAGAAATTGACAGATTAGTAGCGCAAGGAGTGTACACATCAGTTTTACATTCTGAGTGGGGTACCCCTATTGTGCCAGTTTTAAAACAGAACGGGGAAGTCAGAATTTGTGGGGATTATAAAAGTACCCTCAATAAGGCATTGAAGAAGGATCTTTACCCCATTCCACCCATTAACCAACTGCTGATCTAACTGCACGGGGGCATTGTATTTGCCAAGATCGATTTGGCTCAGGCATTTCAGCAGCTGCGAGTAGACGAGGAAGCAGCAATGGCACAAACAATAGTCACACACAAGGGAGCCTTCAAGGTAAATCGCCTGCAGTTTGGAGTCAGTGTAGCACCTGGTAAGTTCCAGCGGTTGATGGACGATTTGCTGGCTGGTATGGACAGTGTCTTACCCTATTTCGATGATGTTCTGGTGAAGGGGACGTCTATGGAGGACTTGTGTAACGAGGTATGGCTGGTTCTTCAACGGTTTCGAGAGGCAGGGATCCGCGTAAATGCAGAAAAATGTTTGCTGGGAGCATCAGAAGTAACCTTCCTTGGATATGTTGTGGATCGGAAGGGAATTAGGCCAACGCCCGACAAGGTTAGAGCTATTCAAGAAGCGCCAGTACCCTCCAGCAATGAAGAGCTTCAGGCTTATTTAGGCCTACTGAATTTCTACCATTCCTTTCTACAAAATAAGGCTGAAGTAGCAGGACCTCTGCATCAGTTGTTACAGAAGGCATCACAGTGGAAATGGACGCAGGTCCATGACGAAGCTTTTGCAGCTACCAAGGGTCTTTTGTCATCAGAGTCCTTACTGGCACATTACGATCCAAATCGACCACTTTTGTTAACCTGTGATGCTTCACAGTATGGTGTTGAAGCTGTGTTGAAGCTGTCCATACCAAGAAGGACCCCATTTTGTCAAGGGTCAACAATTGGGCCATGAAGGGATGGCCAAATGTGAAGTTGGAAGTGGAATTTGAGCCCTTTATTAAAAGGTAACATGAACTGACCACACATCGGGGATGTTTGTTGTGGGGAAATCGTGTAGTGATTCCAGGCAAGGCACGCAAGCATATCCTCCAAACACTGCATGCCTGCCATCAAGGAATTGTCCGTACGAAAGCACTGGCTCAAAGCTATGTATGGTGGCCTGGGCTGGACAGAGAGGTAGAAGAGATGGGGCAGCAATGTGAGGTCTGCCAATCATCACGCCATAGTCCACCTAAAGCTCCAAACCACCCTTGCGAATGGACCAGGAAGCCATGGTCCAGGCTGCATGTTGATTTTGCTGGACCTGTCGGAGGGCAAGTGTTCCTAGTCTTAGTAGACTCGTACTCTAAATGGCTGGAGGTACTACCTGTAGCATCCACAGATACCAAGAGTGTCGTAACAGCATTGCGTACTCTGTTCGCAACCCATGGCATCCCTGATGTCATCGTAAGTGACAATGGAACAGCATTCGCTTCTGCTGCATTCATCAACTTTGCAAGTAACAACGGTGTCAGTTTGGTCAGGGTTGCCCCGTACCATCCCTCATCAAATGGCCAGGCAGAACGGATGGTCCAGTCTATGAAGGAGACACTAAAGCGAATGCATGGGGGTGACGTACTGCAACGTTTGGCTAGGATGTTGCTAACGCAGCATGTGACGCCATGTGCTGCAACTGGAACATGCCCAGCTGAACTACTCATGGGGCGACGCCTACGAACGTGCTTAGACAGGGTGCACCCTGACTTTGTTGAGGAAATGAAAGCCAAGCAAGAGGAGAAAGTGAAACCAATTCCTCCACGGATGTTTGCTCCTCAAGACCTGGTTTTCGCACTGAATATGGTGCGTGGACTAAAATGGATCCCTGCTGTTGTTGTGGAAAGACGGGTCCCCTCTCTTACATTGTGTTAACAAACGAAGGGATCCACATGAAGCAGCACAACGACCACTTACGCCGCCGGTATGGTACTCCTGGTGCAGATGTTAGCGAGGTGATCCCTCAAGCAAGTAGAGAGGGTGCAGGCTCCGCGGTCGCTGAAGTAAAACAGCCTGTAGAAGTGCACAATGGAGCAGTGCAGGCAGAAGTTCCGTTGGTACGACCACCGTCACCTTACAAAGAGGAATTCAGAGGTTTTGAGTCCACGATGTCGCAGCAGGCAGGCCCACGACATAGACCTAGCGATCTGGATGAGTAGATGGTCGTTGCAGACACCCCGGGTAACACCAGACCTAGAAGAGCAACGGTCCAACCTAGGTGGACGAATGACTTCGTCATGTAAAAGGGAAGGGGTGTTGTGTTTTAGGGTGTTATATTTTAGTGTTAGCATGTGTTAGGGTTGTAATATGCAAGTTGGTACTCCTGCATGTGGTGTTTCAGATGAGTACTCAATATAGATAGTTGTTGTGGATAGCCAGTGGTGAAACGGTCGACGGACAGCAATGTTGTAACTGTTGTGTGTTATGATTATATTATGTCAGAGTATGAAGTTAATAAAGTAACAGATATTCAGGATGTATTGTGAGTTCTGGAGGTAATTCAGTCATTCTCAATAGAGTAAAACCTTTCCTAAATGTTTCACTACCAACTAACCAGCAAGAAGTGCAATTTTTTTTGGCCCCTTCTCATCTTGCTTTCTTTCAGTCAAATCAAAACTACTTTAACCATTATTTATTTGCTGATAAAAAAATTTATCTTTAATTTAAGTCCACCTTAACAGGAGACATTCACAGAAATTAAAAACTTGTGTCCTAAGTACATACTTTATCTTACTTTGATACAGGAAAGCAGCTTATTCTCAGTACGGATGCCTGTTTAGGAGGGTTAGATTTTTGCATCTTGCGAGAGGACAAGGGCAACAGAGAATTAGTATGATGAAAGGATGCTCTGAAATCTAAAAAAAGATTCAGCTCTTACATGGTGTGTAGAGAAATTTAAACATTATATAGTAGAACCTAGGTTAACCACAACTTGATCATCTGATTTGTGGATTATCTGCGACTTTTATCTGATAGTGTCTGTAACAGAAACATTGTGTATTAAGTCATATGGGGTTCTAAGGTTGGCACCCCAGGTTCTAGGCCAACAGTAGACTATAGAGATCTTGACGGTAGGAGACTGAAGAAGCATGTATAGTAATTGTAAAAGTACAGTGAACCCTCGATAACTGGGACTAAAAGGGGGAAGAAGCTGTCCGAGTTACGATTTGTCCGTGTTATCGAGTGGTGACCGGGGAGGTGGAGTAATCAGTCATTAATCACAAGAAATGCGAAGAAATTAGTACGCTATTATTTCTACAAGCAAAAGAGGCAGCAATAAATACTGTTTAGTACATAACTATTATATCAAGTTACGGGAGGGCCGCCATTCAGTGGGAAAATTAACGCTAACGTGGTGGACTATAAAAGAATGTCAAAAAATGTGGGCAGTCAGATCTTTATTTTTTTATGCTGCTACTTCTGGCTGATCCTTTTTTTTATCTCTGTGCTGGAAGCTGGTACCAAGGCACTCTTCTATCACATAAAAGATTTCGTCTGGCTGGCGACAGCCAATGTGCCTGCACGTGTGAGAGAGATAAGAAATGATCGTTCGAGATAAGCTAGGGAGGTTGCGAGCGGAAGTAGTCAAGGGCAACCGGTACAGTCTCTTGCAATACAAACGTCGCACGTGACCACACGCATCTCACACAAGATGTTTACATTGAAAAATACCTTACGTCCGTATGTCACAGCGTAGGGGCAGCAGCCAACTGCTAGCCTAATAGTTACTCTACCCTCCTACAAAGTTACGAAGGTAAAAAAATAATTTTCCTCGTATACATGAATAAAAACGGTACTGTAATTAACAATCCTTCTGGGTCACTGTACATTATGTGAACACATTTTAACACTACTAATTTTAAAATTTAATCTTATGTATGTAAATTGCATCATAGAACACATAATTTACAGCTTTATTCTTACACAAATTGTCATATTATAAAGCAATAAAATTTTAATCGTGTTCTACAGAGTTGCCGTATTTACTCGTGTAGTCCCCACGTATTTTTGACCAAATTTTAGGCCCAAAAATGGGGTGCGGCCATTTTAAGGGGGTTTCAAAAAAATTACCTTCTAAATTTTTTTTAGTGTAGAATATAACAATTGTACATTTTTTTCTATGTTTACTCGTTCATAATGTGACCATTTCTTCTAAAATAAAGAAAAATATTTTGTCGGTATATTGTAAACATGGAAAAATTAAGACTACAAAATCTTGTTAATCCATTCATGTGCGTCACTCAATGAAAATCGTTTAAAATTATCATGCATAAGACGTTTACATTTTACGGTCCATTACATGTACGCTATTATTTACCGTGAAGTAGTTTATAAACAAATCTGATTCACCCTTAAATCGTTACAACTCTCTAGACGCTGTTACGTTATCAACAGAGCATCATCAACTAGGGAGCGTGATTCATCGTGTCCGGCTTGGGCATGGATGTTGTGTTGTTCTTGCACCACCCACGTCGGCTCTTGAAAACATCGTTGTTAAAGGGGCGTAAATCCTTCTCACCAATTTTCCTACTTCGCAATAAAAAGCAATAATGTTTAATTTTCTTTTTAATATCCGGAACAATTGGTTTTGTAGCCCTGAATTCATTGTACATACCAGAACAAAATAATTTTCCGTTTATGTGTCATTGTAACCCGTAGTTACCATCATTTTACAAGCACCACACTGAAATGTTTATTTACGACACACGTGCGTGCCTGGCTCGCAGGACGAAGAGGGAGGGAAGATAGAGAAGTGCGAGGTCGGCCTGCTGCGTTGCATCTTTACTCGCGCGTCGTGCACCTCGCTAGCAATATTTTACCACACCGAACTTGCCAGATATTTACTGTGGGACTATAAAAGACTAAGTAGCGATGGACGACTACGTTATAAAGTTTAATACTGTTCTAAAATATAATGTGATGAATTTAAATACAGCAGAAACTATTTTTTATGTATTTTAACCAAAAAATAATTAATTAAAAATTATTAATTTTTTTTTTTAAATTCTGTCTGAGTTATCAGAAGTCCGGGACATCGAGGTCCGAGTTATTGAGGGTTCACTGTACCATTAAAACAAATGTAATATCAAGTGAGTTGTAGTCAAGTTATAATAAACACCTTAAGAAGATACAACATGGCGCAGTCGTGTGGAGTAGTGTAAAAAGCAGGTTACCCAAAGAGGTACTACAAGAGGTGAAACACCGACGCCACTCAAACAAAGGAAACGGCAATGGGGACTAATGTAAAATCACCCCCTGATCTAAATCTTCAAAGTAAAACAGCGTACCAGGACTGGAAATTCTGGGAGACAGACTTTGAAGACTATCTCGTGAGTACAGGACAGGACAACGCCCATAACAAGATTAAAATATCGCTGCTTTGAAATATGATGGGCAGTTCTTCCGCGCGGATATTGACATCACTGAATAATTCTAGCGAAGATGTGAACAACTACAAAAAGGTCAAGGAAGCAATAGAACAATACGTCAACCCACGCCTCAACAAAGTTTTTGAACGGTTCTTGTTCAACCAACGGGTCCAAGAAGAGGGTGAAAGCTTCGAACACTACCTAACTGCATTACGTCAAATTGTTACAAATTGTAACTACAACTGGCCAACAGTAACAAATGGGACCATTACAAGTACACAAGGCCAAAGAGAAGACACTCCTGAAGAGAAAATGATTTGAGACTGGATCGTCCATGGCATACGTGACACAGCGGTCCAAGAGGCTCTACTTCGAATGGATAACCTCACTTTAAGCAAGGCCGCCGCCCACTGCCGACTCTGCGAACAAAGCAAACTACAAGTGCAGCAGATAAGTCGAAGTGTAAGTGGGGGTAATACAGCATCTGTTGATTCGGTTGACGGAAAGTGGAGGAGTGGGGCAGCGAAAAGTGTTAAAAGTGTTAAAAGGGATGGTAATTTGAGCAAGGAATACAAGTGTACTCGGTGTAGGTCGACGCATGGCCCACGCTCATGCCCAGCATACGGTAAGAAATGTGCAATATGTGGAAGATTGAATAATTTTGCTAGAGCTTGTAAAGCTAAAAATTTAGATATCGTTGACAAACATTTAGAAGACAGTTCGGATGAATCGTTGTACTGTGATAGTTGGCAAGTGCTTCTTGATGTTGTTAATATTAGACATAGTAAAACCAGTATTATAGACAGGATGACCTACCCCGATGAGTGGCGAGAGAGGCTATGTGTCGCAGGAAAAAATCTAACTGTGAAATTGGACACGGGTGCCCAAGTTAGCATACTTCCAATTAAGTTGTTGAGAAAGGTTAGTGATCAAATTAAAGTGTGCCCAACCAAGGTCAAGTTGAAAACATTGGATGGGGTAGTCACACCATTGGGAAAGGTCATCCTTAGCTGTGCAGTTAAGGGAGCAGAAGCTGTGATTGAGTTCATGATTGTTGATCTAGATGTGGCTCCACTGCTAGGGTTGTCAGGCTGTGTGGCACTTCAGCTGGTTCAGCGTGTTAATGATGTAGAAGTCGATGAAAGTGCAAAAGAAAAATTTGTAGCCAAGAACCACACTGTATTTCATGGGCTAGGGTGTTTCCCCCAGGAAAGTAAGATCTTAACAAAGCCAGGTGCTGAACCTGTTTGTAGGCCTCCTCGAAGAGTACCTCAGGCACTGCGGAAACCGCTCAAAGAGGAACTAGACAGGCTAGTTAACAAAGGGGTAATAGAGAGAGTCAATAAAATTGATACTAAGTCATGGGTTAGTAACTTGGTAATTGCTAAAAAGCCTAATGGTAAACTTAGGCTCTGCCTTGACCCAGTAGACCTGAATGACAAAATTATAAGGCAAAGTAACATAGTGCGTACAGTAGGGGAAATAGGAGAGAGAATGGCAGGTAAGAAATTTTTTACAGTGTTTGACTTACGGGAAGGGTTCCACCAGGTTAAGTTACATGAGGACTCCACACTAAAGTGCTGTTTTTCCAGTCCTCTCGGCATATATAGGTATCTTAGGCTGCCATACGGGGTATCGAGTGCACCTGAAATCTTCCAAAATTTAGTAGAAACAAACTTTGCAGATATTCCCAACACTATATATTTTGATGACTTATTGTGTATGGGAGAAACTGAGGAAAGCCATGATGCCACAGTCAGCCAGGTAGTGGAAAGAGCCAAGTCTAGGAATATCAAGTTCAATAAAGATAAGTTTCAGTACAAGTTGCATGAAGTAAAATATGTAGGACATGTATTCTCCTCAGAAGGAATGAAAGTTGATCCAGATAGGGTTAAAGCGTTACAGGAGTTGAAACTCCCCACCAACAAGAAACAGTTACAGCGTATCATGGGGATGTTCAACTATGTTAGAGTGTTTGATCCACAGATGGCCAACATAATGTCCCCATTGTGTGGCTTGTTAAAGGCAGGTGTAGATTGGCAATGGTTACGTAGTCATCAAACAGCATTTGACACCCTGAAAGAAAAAGTTTCGTCAACCCCTGTTCTGGCTTCATTTGATCCGAATAAACCGATCACGTTGCAGTGTGATGCGTTGCAGAATGGCTTAGGTTGTTGCTTACTTCAGGAACAGGAAGGGGCCTCAACAGGAAAATTTCAACTAGTTGCCACAGGTTCACGAAACCTAAGTGAAAGTGAACGCAACTATTCACAGTCAGAAAAAGAACTTCTGGCCATCTCCTTCGCAACAGCCAAATTTCACAACTATACAGGGTGTCCACAAATTATCACTACAACTTCAACTGTTAATTAAAAAATAACTGTAGGTGGTAGAAGCATGAAGTTTACTGTATGTGAACAAGCAGCTCTCAAAGTTTACATACAAAATTAATAAACTTCTACATGTGCCCCCTTTGTTGCCCGAAGCACATCAAAACGATATTCCAGTTCCTGCCATGTCCGTG
>PNEQ01113946.1:0-38842 GCA_003012365.1 Medauroidea extradentata
TATTTCATCATGTTTCGGATGTGCTTGTAGTCACGTCGGCCGCCCTCGAAGGGTTAAGATGCAGTTGGGACAGGTATCTATGACGTAGTTTCGGCGGGTTTCCCACTATGAGCCACCCGGGCTTTGAGTCATCGGCCAGCCCTCAAGGTGTTACGAAACAGCCGCCGACCACTGGCCTCCAGGTACATGGCATGCAACAGTATTATAAGAACTTAATTGTGTATTGACATTGTGAAAGTCACCATAACTTTGAATATAAAGTTCAGATTTTATGAACGAAAGTACAGTAATTGATTTAACTATTCTACGATGGCCATGTTTTTAGACTCGTTCAAGAATACTGATAGAGTCATTTATACATAAGTTCACATCGCGTATGGTTTGATTAATCCCGTTATCATTAAACTGTATTGCAACATTAAGGTGACATGATGTTTGATAACATTAAGGTTTTTAATGACTGGATGTGATTTTGGACATACTTCATTGCGGTGCAGATATTTTTAGTTTTCTTTGACAGATATCCACTTCTCAATGGATTATGTCCAAAAAACTTCATCTAGTCATGAACTCCCGCTGCACAACTCTATGAATGTTCTTAAGTCTCGTCTTCCCAGATTTGCTCAGTGTAGTACTGTTCAATAAATAAGACATTGTGTGTATTTTGGTCTCTAAAAATGTGTTCGATTATGTTAATCAAACACCTAATTTATATCTAGAATATTACAGGCCTAAATATATATTACGTCACTGCTATACGAGGAGTGGTTGCCGAAAAGTAGGCAGAACTTCGGCCGGTAGAAGTTAACTGGTTTACGTTTGTGATTGGTGTCTTCTTAGGAATATCACCCAAAGTACGTTACATGCTAACATTCCCATTTAAGACCCTCCAGTAACCTTAAGTACTTATTTTCTCGCTCTCGAAATCGGAGGAAAATAGGTCTTATTGAGGTCCTGATTTTAGGTACGAACAACTTGATACAAAATCTGGAAAATATATTGGCTCATGCAGTATATGTTTATCTTTAATATTCTGCCATAAAATGTTAGTGTGACGTTTGTATGTTTCATAGAGGCGAGATCTCGGCGAGAAGCCCGAGTGTCACACTTCAGTGACTTGCGACTACTGTAGGGGCTAGAGTGAGACGTGATGCGCGTACCTTGATTGTCGCAGTGACAGGCTTCCTTCCCGCAGCAATGCCGTGGCAAACACGTGGCCTCATGGTTATATAAACTGTGCATGTTCGAGATTTTCTTCGTACGGTGCTGTTCCAGTGCTAACGCCACACGATCCAAAACGCGAACTTATGGTCAGAGATAAGTTAAACAGTTCGAACGACAGTTACATACGTGTCAAGAGAAACATATAATCATTTACTCTAATAGGGTTGTACTTCGCCAGTGTTCACCAGACACATTGCATAGTGTATACATGCTACTTGGGTTGCCTACCTGTTGGTCCTGCCATAACGCTCCGACTTCGAGTTACAGCGTATACGGGTCTGTTCGGACATGTGTACGTTTTCTGTTCTTTACGTAATTCCGGTTTTTTATTCACTAGGATATGTTGCTAATGGTGCACAAGTACATAAGTGCATATATATATATATATATATATATATATATATATACGTTCCTTATGGACTCGAAAACGGCTAGAGTGATTTTGATGACATTTTTAAGCAATCTTCAGATTAGTCTAGCGGGTGTTCCTTTGATGTTTGGTAGCGATCAGATGAAGGAAATTATTTCTTTTGGCTTTTTTTTTTCAATGTTGTGTCATAATAACTCTACAAATTATTTAATTAATAATAACAGTAACAATTAATAACAAGTTAATTAAATAAGTAGAATCTAGTCTTGGAAGTGGGCGGCATGTCAATGTACATAGACTTTAATTCTTGGCTATAGATAATTAGTGCTACCCGGGTCGTTAGTACTTAATAAAGAAGGCGACTCCATGTTTCCGACGTATGGGATAGAATTGTTATTATACTTTGTTCTCGACATACATATCGTCATGCATCTGATTGAGTCCGGAAGGTCAACGTTTCATTCGTGGTAAATGTTGATTTATTGTCTCTTCACATGTCCATCAATAACGGTGGTTATTTGCTCCTACTGTTGACAATAAAGTGGTTGCTATAAACATTGTTCTTGATTTAGGTCATGCTACCTGTAGGCTACCCACGAGCTTTTCCACCATTTACAATCCACTCTCTATATTTGGTGAGAACTCAGAAACGTTGGCTTGATAAAGTCTCAGATGCAGTAGTTCATACGAGTACAGACTTAACACGACACACGAACCTGAACGTATCTTCTCCACAGAATCTCTCGCGCCAGACAGACGGTATCATCACTTGGCCTCGGCTAAGACGCACGGCCAGGGACGACCACGTCTGTCTGCGCACAGGTCGGGGCACGTCTTCGCCGAGGGCCGCCCCGCAAACCACTGTTATTAAAAATCACTTTCCCGCCGGCTAGCGGCGAGAGGGTAGGGGAGAGATACGCCCCGAAAATAACCGCCGAGCTGTCGGGGAGCGAGGGGAGTAGTGTTGTAGGGGATGATACGAGGGATATGGGTGTGCCGTGCCCCCTCCCTCCATAACGGCGTGGGTTCGTCGTGCACGGCCAATTTACCCCGCGGTTCACACTCCACTGAGCACGGCACTGCGCCCCGTCGATTGATTTACCGGTGTGTTTGCGCGGGGGTGGCAGGGGGTGAGCAGGCCTGACTGGTCCGCCGCGGCATTCCAACGTGAAAGTGAGGAGAGCACAAGAATGGTCTGGGTAAACACTCGCGCTCTAGCTGGCCGGGCGCAGATCCACATTACACAGCGCGGAGCCATGCAATTACTAACTCCGTGGTGGATTCTCGAAACAAGAGTTCCTCCTCCCAAACCAGCCGCCCGCCGAGCCGAAGAAAAACTCGCCTCGCTGGAAATTAAAGAGGAAACGCCCAAGAAAAGACAGTAACGAGGGCTGTAATTTGAGGTAATTAGGGACGGTGCGAGAAGTTGGGTCGACCCCGCACCAATCTGTTTTCAATTTCTGGACGGTTATCGCGCGTCCGCCGCGTACACTCGTTCCGTTTCAATTAATGAAGAACCGCTTTAGACCCTCGCGAAGAGGTCGAGAGGCGAACCTGGTGAGAGCGGGCGTTACCAGATGATTACAATTCCGAGCGACAAATTGCCTGTTTGGAGCTCACGCTGCAATTGGTGACAGCTTAGTGTACATCGGCGCTATAATTGAACCTCTTAAATATACCCGGGTGGAAAGACGTCTCGGAGACTAGGAAATTAGTAGCGAGTCGGGCAGAATTCCACGGCCACCTTCAAGGTGTAAGAATAATTATTTTCCCGTGGAGAAACTTTGTACCCTGCACTTTGCCTCTTCACCTACGCTACGTCAATTACAATGATGTCTTAATACACGTTTAAGTTGGTTTTGTTTTCGTTTGTGAACATAAATTTGGGTAGCTGCAGAAAATAAACATGTACGTTTACAAAACTGTCTTGGAAACTTTCCTGGGAAACACTTATACGCTAGAAGTATGTGGAGACCTTTTATTCTAATTCGTTCACGAGGCTTCATTATCTTCACGCCTTCGATTACATGTATTGACACCCGGAAGAGAACAACCGGTTGGTTTTCTGTGGGCCGAGCCGGGTTTGTGGTTCATTACAGAATCATTAGTTTTTAGCGCCTGTATCAATTTAACGCCTACCAGCGTGTTGCCATTGCTGCGACAAGAGTGTGGCCATCCATTTTCTCTCGAGCCCACGACTATATGTGGGCGCCTTGCGAGTCGTTTCTAATAAATGCTCAGCATGCAGATTATGTCACAGAACCGGTTGTTTAAGAAAAATTGCACATGGAATTCTCTGAAACTGTGATATGCGGAAAATTACTGTAATTTACTTTTTATCACGTGTGCTTACATTTCTGTTGCAACATCCAGCTTGTAGTCTGCTCTACGCTCTAGAGCACAGATATGTATAGCAACATAGCGTTTTCTTATCAAATATGTTTCTCTATGACACACCTTCAACTTTACTACGACGAGCAGGGTCTTAATTTGCTGGAGGTTTAAGGGGCTCGCCTACCTGCCATGAAAGTTGTGATGTAGAGGTTCAGGAGAATTGTTTTTTCACAGAAAATATTAGTCATGAGATTGTGTGTTTGACATATAAAATATATTACCTCACACTAAGGGTAAATGGTTTCAGTTCTATCAGTTTCTTAAGTAATTAGAAAATAGGGCTTTAACATTCCAAATTAGTGCCTTTTCCGGCTTGTGTAATGCCGTTATTTTTTCTTATTTTTACTTAAAACCATTTAACCTTAGTAGATCTATCCTATAACTTGCGATCCCGTGACTGTTTGTACCTTGTAACAACTGAACATTTGGAGGAAGTCTTGTTCTTGTAATGTGTGTCCTGCGCTAATATGCAGTCAGTGTTGTGGGAAATTGAAGGATTCGCGAGACCGAACCGAGAGGACAACAGAGAGAGCGAGAGACAACCTCCTCCACTTTTGTGGGGGAAAACTCCACGTCCATGAGGTCGAACGGCCGCTAAGGCGCTATGTAGGCGGGTACCTTAACAATTATTTTCATGCATGCCGTTCTCCTAAAATAATATAAAACTGCGACGTTATTTTCATTACATATGTCAGTTTAGTTAGCACGTTATTACAGGTCGCTCTAAATACGCAGTTGTCCTAACTCTGTGTGTGCTTTCTTCACATGTAATCGATATTAAACAACTAACAGAAGTAAAGTTGTTATTTGAAGCCAATTATTGTGTAGTTTGAGGTTACAGATGTGTCGTATATTAAGCCACTGTACGAGTAGGCTACAGCACATGTATTTGTAAATGTTCTAGTTAAATATTTTTTCATTGTGAATAAATTCAGTGAATAATTTTTTATCCTGTATTTCTCGACGTGCGTTGTGTTTATATTTATTTGTTTATTATTTCTGCGGGATGCTTGATTGGCTATTGATTGCTGGGTGCAATTTCTGGATACTATGATACTGGAATGAAAAGTTTGCAAGTTTTTTTACCCGGGTAGCACGTTGTTGCTGTCCTCACGGGGCGGACCGATACTGTTGTAGAATTGCCGGTACGGCTCTTAAGGATCACAGTCGCGTGCACGGAGACCCGATAACTAATTTGAATATCAAATAGCCTCGTCTTACTACCTCTCTACAATGGACCCCTCAAGTGAATTTCAGTGAGAACATCCACACTACGTGCACATAAAACGAAATCTATGTGTGTTGAAAATTTTAAGTTTGAAGTCGATTTGAGGTAACAACAGCTACTTAAAGTTCGCGCTTTTAAAACGCCCGCGGAAACGTGTAGTGACGTCACAAGCCATATACACACGGAGCCTTGGCAAGATAGCTGACTGCTGTCGCACTCCGGCGGAATGCCAGACTACGCTTGGTCAATAAAAAACGATTTTTAAGTCTGTTACGGTGGTTCGTTTGGTTATACACATGTAGTTAACCATAAACTGTAATAAATGTTACATTTCAAAAGTATTCGAGTCGGAGGTTTTATAAAAGTTAAGTGTTACGCATATAGTTATATCGCTCAATATCAGAGCAATATCCGGGCACTGCAATATGCGGTAATACATTAAATAAACATGTTTACTGGCGCAAACCATTACTATATTTAATTATTTAATACCCATATGCTGGTGCATGGTGCAATGGTTACTCTCTGGGCGGATATTGGAAAACTTAAGTGAGTTCAATAATTTTTCGGGTTAGTATAATATTGTTTCTCAGATTTTGCATGGAACCGTCGATTCTTTATCCAAATTTAATATATTGTACAATCAATAGTATTTTGTATTTCATTACGGATGTTATGTTCATATGCAATACATAAATTTATCCAGCAAAGAATACTTCTGGGCTATTGTGTAGTTTTGGTTTAGCGTGCCGCAAAAAAAAAAAATGTTATTTATGTTGTATATCAGTATAACATAAGCCTACTGCAGTACTAATTACCACTTATGTGTTCATTACGTAATATGTGAAGTAACGAGTGATTGAACACGCACAAAATAAACACATTTAGCCTAAATGCAAGTTTAACCATATATGACCTATTACTTTAATGTAGGTACACTATCCTACTAGATCAAATAAAAAATCACTTTCGCGATTCGCATTCAATTTAAATCGCTGTTTCTTCCGCGAAAATATGCCATTTTAGACATCGTATTAATATGGTTGCGAAAATGGAAAATAGGTGGTTTAAAAAATTAATAAAACATTTTTATATCAGACACTTGTAAAACTATCTAACAGTATTATATAAAAAATACATGAAATACGTGGGTTTTGAATCCGGATCGTTAAACATAGCAGCCAAGTACCGTAACCAATACGCTATACTTTACCTATTAATTGCCATGCTAGGTTAAGCATTTATATGACCAGTGCTGGCCGTTATGGCTTGTGACGTGGACCAATCAAAATATGTTTTCGGTCGCCTGCTGCTTCCCCGCACTTAGCTTGCTTCTCATTTCTAAACTATAGTGTTTAGAAGAAAAATTATTTTTGGTGTCTTCATATTTCTACATTGTTAACAACATTTCAACGTATTTAAAATTTCATGCAAGGGGTCCGTTACCAATTGTTGATGCCTCGGCCCGACGTACTTTCAGACTTGATATCTTAATGGCAACCCGACGCCCAAAACAACGATGATGGTGGCGCCTCGGCCCACAATACTCCACGACTCGACGGCGTCTGTCCTACTCTAAGGCGTCTCGGCGCCTAACTTCGACGCCTGACAGTGGCACCCCGTGCGCCGTCCTTCACGGCTCGTCGACGTCTCTCTCCCGGCTCGACAACGTTCGTCGCGGCTCGTCGACGTCTCTCTCCCGGCTCGACAACGTTCGTCGCGGCTCGTCGACGTCTCTCTCCCGGCTCGACAACGTCCTTCGCGGCTTGTCGACGTCTCTCTCCCGGCTCGACAACGTTCGTCGCGGCTCGTCGACGTCTCTCTCCCGGCTTGACAATGTACGTCGTGGCCCGACAAGGTCTCCCTCGCGGCTCGACAACGTCCGTCGCGGCTCGACAACGTTCGTCGCGGCTCGTCGACGTCTCTCTCCCGGCTCGACAACGTTCGTCGCGGCTCGTCGACGTCTCTCTCCCGGCTCGACAACGTTCGTCGCGGCTCGTCGACGTCTCTCTCCCGGCTCGACAACGTCCTTCGCGGCTTGTCGACGTCTCTCTCCCGGCTCGACAATGTACGTCGCGGCTCGTCGACGTCTCTCTCCCGGCTCGACAACGTTCGTCGCGGCCCGACGACGTCTTACTTCTCCGCGATTTGCGCAGAAACCTCCCGTCACTTGGCCCGCAGGCTCCGGTTGGTTTTGGGCCAATTAGGAGCTAGCTTTCCACCGATGGCCCCGCCTCTCGAGGACAACAATGCCGGCCAGAACCGTATTTATTAAATAATGCTTTTTTCTCTTTCCTATTTACATTCAGTTACATAAATTGTTCCTTTACTAGTTAACAAGTATGATTTCTTAATTACTATGTATCTACAAAACAGTGACAACGTACAAAACTATTGGCTGGAACCCCTCCCCTCATGACCAGCTAGGGAGGTGGTTCGAGCGGGGGTGGGGTGAGGCCCCAAGACACACTCTGCACCTGCTCGTCTCTCTCTCGTCTTCACAAAGATACAATATGTACAATTCCTATTTTATATATCAAACTTTTTGCAATAATGGTACCTTAATGAGAACTATTTCAGTGTGATCCTGATACAATGACTATGAGAACGAATGGTCGCAAGGCATAGTTATTATTAAATATTGATTTATGCTATTTAGTTGACACTGATGACTATTAAATATAGTAAATCGTGGTGGCGAACATATGGGCCTGTCACAATCTTGTTTGTAATACCGATTTTCGAAGTGTTGTTAATGTTTAAAGTTGATGTAGAATGTCTACACTGAGTTCATGAATGACTGATTAGACTGAATAACCGAACAGTAATTTTACAAAAATCTATAGATAACATATTCACGTGTATTTTGCGGGATTTCTTTGCGGAAAAATTTCTACCTTGTGAGATATTTTTATACTGGTACGAAATAAGCAAGACAGGAAAAGCAATTCATTACTTGCTGCACACCCTTTCAGAAGGATTTTTATAAATCCTCTCTTTATACGTGAAGAAATAACGTGCAAAACTATAAGTACACAAGTCGCGTACATTTTGATTAGTTACTTTATCACCAGAATGCCGCATTTTGTCATGGTGATTATAATTAATTAATTTAACGAATTCAGAAACACTCCAGTATTCACCATGAGGGCTCTCGGGAATCCATGAAAAGCCGTAATGAGAATGTCCGTAGCCGGGAATCCAGCCTGGGTCCTCTTGAAAGAAAATCCAACGTGTTGTCGTTGCTATGGAGTTAAGTCCATAGTCGCAGTGTCTTCCCCCTCTCACCCACAATTCATCTCCATCTTGAGATAGAGCCTAGCAGCCATCTGCTACATACGTAGACGTCGGCTTTCAAACATGGTCGTTGCGAGAGATCTTTTGTTTACCATGAGAAAAGTTGTGAGCAGCTAGAAACATAAACATTGAAAGTCTGATGACACTTGAAATAATGTTCTAAATGTCTAGATCGTTATAAATTATCCCATAATATTTCCCATGTCACTCTAAAAGGCATAATATTTTATCAAATATACCGAGTACCCGTTCATTACTCGTGCGCACGTTGGTAGTAATCAACATCTGTTCAAAAATGTAGGCGACTACATTCACGAAGAAGAGTGGTTATATCATTAGATTAGAATGTATTTTTTATAATGTTAAAAAAATTTATGTTTTGCAAACTTCTTTCTTGGCTACGATAAAAATAACCCACTAAGTGTGTGTCACCATCTCTTATAACCCCGCTGTCGACGAGACGTAAACCCACTTACCTTATCATCCAGTGTCGCAGTTGTAAGGCCTTAATATTTGCACCAGGAACGTCTTGGTATGTTGTCTAACAGTAAATACAGGTGACTGTTAAAACAACGCTAGACACACGCCAAAGTAAACATACACTTATTTTTGTTTACGATTAGCTAAACACTTTAATAGCTAGTAATAATTTTAATTCGATTCTACTATTTGCGTTGGTGGCAAAAAAGTTTCGACGCACAGCATGTTTTTCCGTATTATTTAATATGTTGTTTTTATCCTACGGTACAACAAACAGAATTGAGATCTGTAACGAGGTTATATTTGCAATACGTTATTGAACTCCTGAACTACATTGTTCATCTTACTTGCAAGTGATATCATTACTACTGTATATTGTACTTGAGGATGTTGAAAATATACTGTTTACCGTGTGATTATTTTATCTTTGTTTCCTGAGAATAAATTTTTGCTATCTCAAAAGTAATTCATTTCATTACGATTTCGTGCTATATTAATGGTAAAAGCAACTGGAATAAAACTTGTTGATGTGCGACAGACATAATGTATGGCAATTCATCTTCAATTTTACGTCATAGAATGGTAGGGTCACCAGTGAAAGTCTCTTAGAGCGACTTTATAGACGAGAAGACTGCAGTCAACAAAACAAATCCCATATAAATAAATTGTATTATATAAAATAATAAAGTTATAGTAACTAGTGACATGCGCCTAGAGGCTGGTATGATACGTGTTGGTCGTGCCTGGATCCACCTAAGTGCATCCACGCTTCTCGGCATATAATGCTCAAAATACGTCCAGCCATGCGGTCACCTTAATATGGTGCATCACACGCCGAGTTGATATTGCCGCTTTTTGTATTATTAGGTTGTTTAAAAAAAACATGTTAAGGGCCTCGCCTACCACACGCTTCAAATGTGATGCAGTGTGTTCGTAAATATGTTTTTTTACGAACTATTCAATACGTGCCCACTGTGCCAGTGTACGAAAAGAAAACACTTCGTATAAGAACAGAATGTCACTGTTAAGACACCATGCTTATTAAAATCACTGTTTCTTCTAAGCCCTCCAACATTTAGCATAAACTGACTTTTCAGACTGCCGTATTTCAAAAATGTACTAACTGGAGAAATATGTGATACTCGGATAAATGTGCACTGAACTTTGCTACAGACTTTCAAAGAATAAAATTATATGGTCGCCGTTTAAAGCCATAGTAACAATGGAATCGGTGGGAATATTGCACGATAGTTCCGCGCTTGTCTCGTATAGATGCGTACTTTTATGCGCTCTTCTACGTCACCCTTACATCGCCTTCGCTTCTGAGCCTCTAAAGCGCGGGTAGGTGGCGCCCTTAAAATACATCATTATCTCACTTACACAAAATGCATTATCATGCTATAAACATCATAACACCTGACCATTTTTGATGACGCTATTAGTCATATACTATTTATTAATTATCAATATATCATCGTTCCAGAGTAATCAACTAACGCGTTTGTAAGAATTGGTGACTAATACCGAAGACATCTGTATAATGTTAAAGCGCTATAATAATATGTTTCTTCTAGCAATTTTAATAATATTATTATGACTTATAAATTGACACGGGGTAAGGACCCATCGTCGAATTTTCTAGAAATAAAACGCTAGAAAAATCGCACGGTAAAAAAGATAAATAATGAGTAAAAAACCATATATTGTAAAAGGAAATGCTTTTACTTTATGTCACATGCAGTAATTTTTACACACATGCACGCACACACGTGCAGCAAGGTAAGGTAAGGTAGGATAAGGTAAGTTATCGTCGACAGCGAGGACATTATAGACGGCGACACACAACTAGGTACAATGACAGCAGCTGGGAGAGGAGTCAGCCATGGCCTTTGTTAAGAAACCATCCCAGCACTCGCCTGGATTGATTTCGGGAAACCATGGAAAACAGAAATCAGGATGGCCGGAGCCTGGAATCGAACACGGGACCTCCCGAATGCGAGTCCAACGTGTTACCATTTCGCCACCTCGTTCGGTAGTGCATCACGTGCCTTGGTCTTATTCGCTAATCGTATTAACATGTTCGTAGAGATATTCTCAGCTACACGTAATACCAATACGTTATTAATTACTGTTGCAAGAAAATATTGTAGGAAAACACAAGTATACCGTGTAACCATTTATCATCGCGAAGTAGCTTGTTGTAATGCTTCCTGATATAACCATGACATCAATTGCGTGTACAGCAATAAATAAGTCACAAACCGCATTGAATTAGCAAACCAACTTCTAACAAAGGAGCTCCGTGGTCGTATTGTTAAGAATGACGTAACTTTCTTAGTTTTGTATAGTTCGGAATAAATACCAGCAAAATGGATACCAAATAATGTGATTTATGTCCAAAAATATATTTAGTGGCAGAGCTACGAATTGTCGCGCAAACATTTTTGCAGTATTTGGTTTGAATGCCTTACCTGTACAAGGCCAGTTATAGGCTGGGTGTCTGTGTTCAGGCACGTCTCTCATTCGACTGCACCAATCAGAATAAGGTTACTGTGACATCACTAGAGCCGGTGATTTTTGGTGAAAACATTTTTGTAACAGTTTGTTTCAGTGCCTTGTGTGAACATCTGCAGCTAAGCTTCATGGTTATTGGCACAATGTTTGTGCAGAGGCGTGGCTCACTTGACTGAGCCAACAGTAACAAGGATACTGCGACACCACACGTCTGTGATCTTCGGGTAGAACCCTAGACGCTGAGAGTTACAAACAGCCAATCACAGACCATGAAGCAAAACTGCAGCTGTGCACACAAGGTATTGAAGCAAATTGTTGCTAAATTCTTTTCACCAAAAATCATTCGCTCCGGTCATCGTACGTATGTTATTTGCCAGCAGAATTCCAATACAAGTGCGTTAAAACAACCAATCACAGACCAGGAAACACAGCTGCACGTGTTCACATAAGGTATGGTATTGAAACGAAATGATGTAGAAATATTTTCATTGTAAAATCAAGGCTCTATTCAGTGGTCTTTTTACAAAGAATAATCTTTGCACGTTTTGAGAGGTTTGTAAAACAACAAATACAATGTCTTATGTTATACGCGTGCAAAATAATTTTAGAGTGTCTGGTAACGATTATTTTTCCAATTCGAAATACATGTTTTTTTTTTTTTTTGCAATAGTAGGCCGACTTGAAGTTAGTATTAATTTAACCAATCGCAACTTGAATAGCCTAAATGTTTACAGTACTTATCCCCTGTGGCTGGCCACGGAGGTGTGAATGTTGTTGTATCAAAGTAACCAGACTGGCGGTCTCTGTTACTTGTTCCACTTTCGCACACTTGTATTGAAACTTGCTGTACACAAGTGTATGTTACTGACACAATGTGAATATTAATACTTAACTACGTACCTTCTAAGTTGCTGAACATGACTTGCTCGTTGTTGATGCTATTGACATGATGTCTTTCAACATCCAATCATGCCTAAAGAGCTACTCTAACTTCTGATTCTTACAGAGAGGCAATAGTTCTGTCTTAAGAGGAGTCTTCGCCGGTTTCATGTTTCCACGTTTCAAGCGTGGGAACAGCAGAGCGATAAGAACCAGAGTGCCATGCTCGACAGGAAGCATATCGCCTCTATTCACAGCGCGTCAAACTGGCAAGGTTGTCCTTGTAGTCTTTTACCTATGGGGCTTTAAGCGGTGACCCTAAAATTTTATTTTTGTATAGTTTGAAGTAAATGCCAACACATCCCCCTCGCGTTGCAATATACGAATTCAGGTTGTGTATTCGGAATTACAACAATCTAAAAAAAAAAAAAAAAAAAAAAAAAAAAAAAAAAAAAAAAAAAAAAAAAAAAAAAAAAAAAAAAAAAAAAAAAAAAAAAAAAAAAAAAAAAAAAAAAAAAAAAAAAAAAAAACAGTTTTTAGGCGTTTTGAGTGGCCCGAAAGTCCTGTTTCTAACAAGCGCGCTGAATTTTTGAAAACATAAAAGCATAGTTTAAAGTATGTGTTATTTTCGTAGATAAACGTAATACAATTAAGTTAAGTGGTTTCGCGTAAAAAAATACGCGTGACAAATGAGAGGGCGCGAGAGAAAGATTAGAAAAGCAACCCATTGAGAAGAGAACTTAGAGGTCTAAGTTGCGTTGGTATGGGCATGCAACTAGAAAAAAAGCCGGGGGGGGGGGGGAATAGAGGTTACCGAAGATGACGACTTAGCAAGTAGAAGAAAGGAGACCTCGAGGTGGAACGTGGAAAGTATACTGGAGGGAGTGAGCAGAGGTACGGAAGGGAGAGAATATAATCGACTAGAGGGATATGCAGGAAGAAATGTGGTGGGAACATCGTGTAAGGTGAAGTGGCATGTCATGTCATGTCAGTTGCTGAGAGATGTACAAGATGATACGTTCCTACATTGCCAGTGACAAGTGACGTTTAAAACTGCACTTATCTTGTGATCGTCATATTCTATGTTGTCGAGATATAGCTGTGGTAAATCTTAAAACAGCTAAATATATTGTACTGTCACGTTCTTTGTTAAAAACATCATAAATACACTTACGTCAAATATGAGATAACTTTTTTTTTAATGAAGTCACAATTTCTATGTTTTATGTTATCTGACATCATCAAATTGTTAGAGACCAGGGCATTTTGCTGGTTAAATGGGATGTAGACTCTCCTTCAATATTGTATGTTACTACAGCGAACATGGACTGTTTATTGGCTGCCTGTTGCCTCAGTGATGCCCCGTGATTGGACCTGCAGTCAGCAGCTTCTTCTTTATGATTGGTTCAGCCACGAAACTGCGCACTTGTTAGTATGTCGCTAATGATTGGAACTATTTCCATATAATTAAAAAAAAAAATATTGCTATTGTAAAGGAGTAAATTTTGGGCCCTTAAAAATTTTCTATAAAACTTTTTTTTTTTTAGATTGCTGTATTTGTGAAAGGCCATACGGATTTTTATAATAGAAATATAGAAAAGCTTGTTGAATGACTTTGGCCTACGGACGTCGGCTAACACGCACTTCAAATGTGTTGCAATGTGTTCGCTAATATGTTTGTTTTACGAAACTATTCCTCATGCTCCCGTTATACCAATGCACGAAAGGTCGGCATGTCATTGTTAGGACGCCATGATCATTCAAAACACTGTTTCTAAGACCTCCAACATAGCTAGAAACGGTCTTTTCAGACTGCCGTAATTCAAAATGTTCTACTCGGATGTATGCGAAACTCATATAGAAACTTGCACTGAAGTTTGCTACAGACTTTCCACCAATGAAATTATAGGGTCACCGTTTAGAGTGACAAGATGGCCGCTTTTGTTCCGTTCGTGCGTGCTGTGGCCTAACTCAAAAATTTGTTTCGTTCTTTCGGAAAGTAAATCTTAGAATTTCAGTTGTCATTTAATTTATTTGTAGAATTTGGAATTAGATAGCTAGTCTTGTTTTGATGCGCTCGATATTTAAATCCTCTTTTTTTCGCTATGAAGGCTGAGATATGGTAGTGTTATAAAAATTGGCAAAAATAATAAATCAGTAAAAATTAAATGTGGCAAATGTTGTAAAGTCTGGCAGCGAAAAGATAATGTTTTGTCTGTACAAAACACGTGTTCAAATTTTACACGTAAAAATAGTTGTTCGCCGCAAATTAAACTTTTTACTGTCGAGTGAGTCAAAGTGACAATTTTGCAGTAGTCACCATATAGGAAGACGTTTAGGCGCGCATGTGCAGTTGCTGTCGGCCCTCCTTGCTTGTAGTCGAGTCTCTACACACCATATAGGAAGACGTTTAGGCGCGCATGTGCAGTTGCTGTCGGCCCTCCTTGCTTGTAGTCGAGTCTCTACACACCATATAGGAAGACGTTTAGGCGCGCATGTGCAGTTGCTGTCGGCCCTCCTTGCTTGTAGTCGAGTCTCTACACCTGCCGGGACAGTCTAGGACTGTGCTACATCGACACAGTTATAATATGCGGTCCACTTTAAACTGACCACTTACAATCACATATAACAACAAAATATAACGTTTTGAATCCTCTGAAATGTTTACGCTAGTTTTTAGTTACGTTAAGTTTTCGTGTTTAACATAGTAGAGATGATGGTAAAATTGTTCACAGAACATTTTAAGCAGATATTAGTTTATTCCGAACAGCCTTTAAGTAAGTTAGTGTGTATGATCATCGTTTAAAGACACATTTGAAAAGATTGCACGTAATACTTAGCGCGCGAGTACGATGCTCTACGCGTAAATACGGTATTAAGCCGGATTCAGAACCACACTCAACGTACGTACTAACACACGTACGTACGTCAAGTATTATAGATTGCATTAACAACAATATTTAATGTAGACATGTGCGGTATTGTTTGATATAACAAAATGTTGGCAATAGGTGATCGTAAATTATTTTTATTTTTCGAAGCAAATTAAGTAACTTATGACCACAAGATAAATGATTTCTCAGTATAAATTATTATTTAATCGAGTCTTACATTTGCACATGCTGCATTCACAACCACCACATAGCGTACGTACATACGAAGTAGAAAGTTGATCAACTCTATTACGTACGTGCATATTACGCGAGAATGTGAATGCTAGCATGCACACTCGTTGTTTCTACTTTTACACGTACGTACATACGCTAAGTAGTGGTTGTGAATGTAGCTTTAATTTTGACCCGCGTATCTGTCCTGCCAGCGATACATACCTGCCATTGTTATTGCCTTCGTCGGATAAAAAGAGCCACTCGAGGACTTCTAAAAAACAGTGATCACCGTGTCAACAATGTTCTGTACATCAGCCGGAGACCTGGGCGGTCACAGAGCGAAAAATTCGTAATTTTTATATTTATACGAAATACTGTCAGTGTTAGTTTTGTAAACACTTCTGATGACTTCACTATTCTCTTGCGTAAAATTCTTAGATTGCATAGTATTCCTATAACTGTATGTCACTGTCAACATTACGAAAATATGCAACGGAGTATTCATGATAGAAACACATTTTTTGTCCAAAATAAATTTTCGATCTACCAATTATTATTTTTACATTTTAAAAATGGATGCAAGAATTTTTATGTCTTATAGAATATAAACATTTCTCTTTTGTAGTAAGTTTAATTTGCAGATTTTTTTTAAGTTTCATAAATTTCGGTGACGGTTTTAACTTTCTCTACATTGCATAGTCAGCTGCAGTGCTCCATAGGCTGTCATCTACCTCAAGGCAGCCACCTGGTAAAGGGTATGTTTGTGGTGTGAGGCGAAACATTACGACGCCGGCCGGCACATGTATTGTGATACCGCTTCTACGCCCAAAGTCGTAAACATGCACGCAGTGTTCCCGCTGTAACGTTATTACTGTGGGACTTCAGGTGGTGACCCTATCATTTCATTGAACACGTCACTGTAGCAAAGTCCAGTGTAATTAATTGTAGACCGCAACTTCGAACGAATCCGGTTCATATATCTTGAGAAACAACTGTCTGAAAAATCCTATTTTAGCCAAGTTTAAGAGCTATAAACAATGCTGCCAATGTGCGTGGTGTCTTAAAAGTCAAATTCACAAGTAGTCTGAAGTGTGTTTTCTTTTCGTAGATAAGCATTGTGGACGGTCGCTTACTGATGTCAGAGAAAATAACGCTACTACGAACACGCTGCTCGTAGAACTTGTACGACAGTTGTGGACACAGGCGAGGTAGACGGCGTTGTTCGCGTCAGACGTTAGACAGGAGTCTGAGAGGAAGGCAAGTGTTGGCTAGGTTGCGTGAGCGACCACCCTGCTAGCCGTGGTTGTCGACGAGCAAGACATAGGTCGCCCGGGGCGAGATATCGCCCACGAAGAACCCAGCACAGGCCGACCACAAGAAAGCAAGACCACGTGTAGATGAGGGCAGGAGGGGAGGGGGAAACACTCTTGTAATAACTTGACATGACATGAGATCTCTCTATTTGGCCGGGGCTGTCTGGCGCTGTGATGTGGGTTAGCGTGTCTGGCATCCCCGCCGCATGAACAACAACAAACCAACGTTCAGAGCCCGCCATACTCGACTTTCAGTTACGATAAATAATACGTTCCGTCTGTCGTCTACATTGTCAGTCACGTGACAAAAAAAGACAAAAGAGTGTGGTAGTTAAATGCACTAATATGTGAAAACCACATAACAACAACCATACATAAATATAATAGCAAAGTTTACATTATCTCAGAATGATGCAATTGTTAAGCTTAATCTCCTGCGCCGTAATGAAATGTACGAGATTTCGGCGACAGTGACTGCCCTTAAGAATTACGTTATTCGAGCAAAATTTTGCTCAGAAAGTTGTCAAAAACTATTATCTAGATATGCCCTTTTTAGATTTTCACAAATTGGCTTCTAGAATCCTTAAATTTCAAACAAGCCATCAGTCAGTAAAATTCTTTAGGCGCTCTGACTTGTTAAAGTAATGTACAGTCATGTAAACTTGTACGTTTAGTCACCAGTCCATTAAAAAGTTATGTAATCCTTAGTTGTTTAAAGGCCGTGTAACGTTCGCTCGTGTTTTGTTTTCTCACGGCTATTGAAGACTGACGACGTTGAACCAACGACGGGCGTATGACGTGTTATTGCCCATCGCTCAGCTAGAAGACGGCTGTCGCATGGCCGGCGGACATGTGACTGACATGACTGACACATTCGACCAGCTAACCTCCATAGTTACAGCTTAGGACTGCATATTTGACTGATCCGCCTACTACGTGTTACAAATTGTTATGATATCACCTAGCAGGCCGGACTCACTGAAAAAATATTTTTGTAGGAAGTCTTCCCTGCAAAATAGTTTTTAGTAACCACAAAATAATTTTGTGGTATTCACAATATTTAATTGGTGTCAACAAAATGTTTTGTGGTGACCACAAAATAAACTTCGCACCGTAGAAGACATGTCAGTCTGATGGTGTTCCTCAGTCTGTATATGTGCCTGAAGACGGAAACAGATCTCACTTACCGATATCTAGCATCTGTTGTCTGTTTTCTCTTTGTCGTGTCGTCTGGTTGCTCTCATCAATTCGTATCTCTGGTCATCTGTATTGTCATCGCTGTCCTATGCCGTTTATCTCGCCAATTTTTCGTTCAGACTATTTTGTCGTTAATTTTATGGTTATTTTATGTCTTTCTTATACGACTATAGTCCAATCCGAAATTTATTTGTACTATTGTTGCTGTATTTTTATTTGTGTTTTCGTATCATCTTTTGTGATACCACTACAGAACTATGTGTACGATATATGTTGACAACAGCTAATATTGGCTTTTTGTTTTACCGTGGGTTTTTTTCTGCAACACAACAACGTTTGCTAGCAATGACGAGTGCATTTAAAAACGATTAATTTATAATACAGTTTCAGTGTTGTGCAAATAACAACTTCTACATACGATTTAGATTGTTAGATGACATTCCTGAACAATTTGATATTAGGATATGCCGTTTCAGTTAGCCGTGGTTTGAACTTTGACACGTAAAAAAAACTGATTGCCAAACATACCAGTTACACCTCATTTTGACATTTAATTTCTTTCCCCACTCTTGTCCAATATGCTCTAATGCATTTTATTACGTTAACACAAGGAATGTTATATAGCACTGCATCTCACATTATTTTATAAGCTCTTATTTAACTAGTAATGTTTGTATGTTTGTTCAGGTTAAATATTTCAACTTACATTAAAGCAGTTATCCTCAACCAATTGGGCTAAAATTTTGCATACACGTTTAGTTTGGATGACAGTGCATGGTTAACTAAGTGACGTCATTCTAAATTCAATATGGCGGACCACCCAAGATGGCGGACTAGTATGCGTCAGGGGCGTAGTTAGGGGGGGTGATATCGCGATATATCCCCCCCGCCCGAAATTCTATGTAAACGTTAACATTTATTTATTATTCTTAAAACTATTACAATTTATTGAAGTGGTATATTAATTTTTTGGTTCGCAAAGTTCTTAAGTAGCACCATTTTGCACCTAAAAAAAAAAAAATTTCCGGGGGAGGACTCCCGGAACCCTCCCCCCCTTTTTTTATAGTAGTGTCGTGAATAGGTAATATACCCCCCTGAAAAAAAATTGTTGACTACGCCCCTGGTAAGCGTATCAAATGAAAGGGGTTGTTACGAAGAATACGAATAAAATGAATTAACTTTTATATAACTTGTAATGTTTGTATGTTTTTCGGGCTAAATCTTGCAACAGAATTTTAAAGCAGTTATCCTCAACCGATTAAGCTGAAATTTTGCATACTCGTCTAGTTTGGATGACAGTGTATGAGTAGCTAAGTGACGTCATTCTAAATACAATATGGCGCGCAGTTTATTACGTTACACAATTTATATTATATACAAGCTTGTTACGAGATTTACCTGTGTAGTGTGTAGATAAACAAGAATACAATATGTAACGTGATCTTGATATAAGTAATTCTAAGAAAATAAAATAATATGTTTTTTATGAAATAGGGAAATCTCGCGACAAGCTTTTATATCATATAAATTGTGTAATGTATTAAATTTATGGATTTGATTTAATTTAACATTTATTTTCTTCTTTTTAGAACATTTAAATAAAAGTTTGTTTTTGAAAATTTTTGTTTACTATCACATTATAAATATTATTATCATAATGTGACAATCGCGGATATTTCTCGACGCTTGGCAAATACAGTGACCTCTATAATCTTGTTGTTGGTTGCTTTTTAGTAGCTAGGCGTGTCATGCTCTGCCTGTCATATTTCGAGATCTATTCACACTTTCAGTCAGTCCACTGCGTAACTGGTTTACATAATATTATAGATATAAACTGCTGCAACATTTCCACTTGATCGTCGTAACAACGATAATGGTTGCACCTCGCTGTGACAAGACCTGCGACATTCTCAGCTGACAGTATGTAATATCAGGACGGTCGATCTTGTATGTTGTATAGAGTTACCGCCGACTTGTTTCTAACTCTTCCTGTTCATGTCCCTGAAGTAGCCGGCTCAGACATATTCTCGATGAGTTCTCAATAAAAGAACTTGTACCATTACATAAGTCATTATTAAATATTGATTTTAACTACATTAATTCTAAATGTTATCAGAATCGTTAAAAATTGGAGGAATTTGAATTTGTGTCAAAAAAAATAAATATAAAATAATATTTTGTAAATAGCATCACCCGAGGTAATATTAAGCTTTTATCAAAGTATGGTACGAATATTTATGGTTTATGATGGTATTTTTAACACTTGTATTTTAATATTGGTAAATTATATTGACTGACAGAATACTCAAAGTCGTGCTATATGTTGATGTACGTGTCAAATGTATTTTAACAGACCTTATTCTGTAGAAATATAATAATTATTTTCAGTTTTTTATTCAACCTCGACGTACGTAACAAGAGTCTATACACTGCATAGATTATTGGATCTTTGTCGTAAGTTTTCCTTTGATTGCTACGTTACTGTGTAACAAAGAAGTGTGCTGAAAACGCCAGCATTGTCACTCGGCATTGTTTCAGAAACAACCAGCGTCTAATAGAACCGTTTTATTTCACGACTGCTTTTGTGTTTCGCTGGATGCCCAGCGTTTGTGTTGCTAGTAATTACGTTACGTTATACCTACTTCCGGAAGTCATAACTTTAAATGGCAGAACATTTTCTTCCGTTAACCCGTGCTTATTGTGCTGCAATGAATGCATTATAAACATCACATTACTTTCACTACGTCCATCCTTTTGTTCAGTAATCAGTACATTGAGTTAGTGGAACGTGTGTTATCGCATATGCTTGCAGGAATTATCTAACCCTCCTCGTTAACAGAGAAGCTTAAGAGTCTATGTTCTATGTAGTCATAGCCTGGTAGTCTGACTGCAACTTTCCGATCTGCAGTTCCGTCAGTACAGACTCCGACTCTAATAAAGAAGATTTTAACCCATGCAAAATGTTCCTTTTGTTGCCAAACTTCTGATCTCTGATGTCAGATTTACGGGAGGTTACAGAAGATACAGGAGGGGAGGGCACTTTTGTACCTCTTACTTACCCATAGTGGTTTTCTCCCAGACCAAATTGTTTAAAACCAGCTCCAGTCAAGTAAAGGAAAGCAAGTGCTTCCCTCAGACTCTCTGCTAGAACTTTCAATACACCACCTACAAACAACGTGGGTGTTTGTTTTCAATTGGTGGCCTTTTGTTTTTGGAGCGTGTCAGTGTTGAGGTTTTGCTGTCATTTTTGTCCAGAAGCATTAGTACTTTGCCTATGCCTGTTCTTTCTTTCACTACTGGCTTCACTTTCTTTTCGGATGTACAGTATTTACTACAGGTACACTAATGAGTATGTGTGGGTAAATAAACATTAACACACTTATTTAACTCTAATATTTTGAAGACAGTACGGCAATACTACAAAACTACAATCCGAGATAGGATATTTGCCAACTTTATGAGCAAACATTTACCCACAATGATGTATTTCTTAAGGCCATGCTCTCTTGTTTGTACTTTTTTTTAGCGATATTGTATTCTCTATGTTGGCTGATTTTTTTCAAGGCAGTAAATACTATGGTTTACCTAATTATGTAATTAACTAAATTCTGGTTAATAACTTCTTAGTCAAACCGTACAATTTATTGCTTTGAAAAATTAGTTATCACTGCAAAAACATTTTAAACAAAACTGCCTGACGGATTTTCGGTATCAGCTCTCGTTTCAGCATAAAATAATAATTATCGCAAACGTAGTCGAAACTAGAGAGCATGAATGATCTTAAGAGAAGTCCTCGACTGGCACATGGACGGCGTTGCAGCGTGTCACACGTATTGTTTTACGCGAAACGGCTTAACTTATTCGTATTATTTTTATGAATGAAAATAACACACACTTTACACTATGCTCGCATGTTTTCAACAATTTTGCACGCTTGTTAGAAACATGATTTTCGGGCCTCTCAGATTGGCTAAAAACGGTTTTTTTAAAAATATATTACCTAAATTCGTAAAGTGCAAAGCGAGGGGCATGCGTTGGTCTTTACTTCATACTATTTAAAAATAAAATGCTGTGGTCACCGCTTATAGTCCCGTAGAAAAAACACTACAAGTAAAACCTTGCACGCCAGTTTGGTGCGCTGCGAATAGAGGCGATATGCTTCTCGTCAAGCGTAGGACACTGACTCTTATCGCCTAAGAGCTATGCGGTTCCCACGCGTCAAAGACGTCTGAGATCATTCTTCAGAAATACTGTACTCGAGAAAAATGTATGCTCAGAAAGTTGGCAGAAACTATTGTCTAGGATTGAATTATTTAGATTTTGGCAATTGGCTTCGAGAAACCTACGATTTTACAGTGATGCATTTAGCATGGTTCATCGTCGGCGTGTCGGACACAGCCGCGAGACGTTTATGTTCGACCTTGTACCTCCGACATACGCACGCGGCGTGTAGTTCCTGACAGGCAGGGAAATATACCGTTCCTGTACATTGACGTTTAGAAACATTTTTGTTTGCAATTTTTTATCATGTCAGTCACACTTTTGTTTATTTGAGTAGCCTTGCTACCTGCGCTAATAAAGTCGTTGCAGCGAGTCACGACTGTTATTTTGTAACAAAACTATTTAATCCGCAGTATATTAGTATGTCTACGAAAACAACACACACTTCAAACTATGTCGTTATGGTTTCGAAAATTCGCCATGTTCATTATAAACATAAATTTCAGGCTTCTCAAAATGACCAAAAATGGCTATTCTAAACAGCCGTATCTGGGAATATTACATCCGGGTTCAACAAACACAAGGGTAGAAACGAGCGTTAGACCATGAACTATGCCGCCTAAAAATAAATAATTTGGTCACCGCTTTTAAGTCCCATTGGAAACAATAGTAAACACTGCAGACCGGATGAGTGGCTTGCGCTGTGAGGCGATAATGCGTTACCTACGCCGGTTAGCGGCACCCTTATTAATCCATTGATTATGTGCCTCACACACACACACAAACACAGCCTATTTAGAGATGGCCCTGAACTGGGCGATATTAATTCATAGACTTGGGTGTGTGGGGGTGCAGGTAGGATGTTAGAAGACGTGCGAAGTGTCTCTATGCAGATGGTTGAGTGACGACAAGGAAATGAAGTGTCACATAGCGAGATCTCCTGGGCTTAGTTGTGGCCGCCCGGAGCGAGTAGCGAGGATCGATACCTCCTCCACAGACGAGACTCACTTAACACAAGTTTGTTGTAATGCTCGCCGATGTGGCAGTTATCGAGGCCGCGCAAATGGACGTTAAAAGGTCTGCTGCAAGTTTGAAGATGATAGTACGTTCGAAACACAAGTTGAGCTGACGTCAGCAGGCCCACAATGAAATGCCTTAACACATTAAACTATTCAGAAATATTTTTCTGTTGGCTGATATGGTCAATCAGAACGCTTTTATCAATCCAAACTTAATTAAATCAAAACTGTATCTAACAAGTACAATTTTCAGATAAACTTATACGTACGGTTGTGTGTATGCATATATATATATATATATATATATATATATATATATATATGTGTGTGTGTGTGTGTGTGTGTGTGTGTAGGTGTGTGTGTAACAGGAAGATATATACATACATACGTATATCTTCCTCTTACACAAAATTAAGATCTTGTGCTGATTGCTTGCGTGTGTATAATAAATGTTATGCTTTCAATTGTAATTTTCTTTTTTTAATGAATATTTTTTGTAATTTTATCAAAAGCAAACCTTTAACTGTTAATGTTGTATTTCTGTTTCCCCACTTGTAAATCTCCACCGGGATGCTTGAAATACAATACAGTGGAACCTCGTTAATACAAACCCTGTTAATACGAAGTTCTCATTAGTAAAAAGTGATTTTTACTCCCCTTGGAATGGTACGAGAAATAAAATAATTACTTTAATGTTTAATAAAACTTTTGTTTATGCATTGAACCATGCAATATTAAGTTTTCAAGTAAAAGGAAGTCATTGTGGTGAAAAGACTATTTGATTTGTGGGGATAAACAGAGTGACCAAAATTTTAGAAACATTTTTAAAGTTTTAGTGACCACCTGTTTATTCAAACCTCATTATTACAAACATCCAAAATTTAGGTCCCTTCAGGTTTGTATTGAAGAGGTTTGACTGTAATTGTTTGCGACTAACTGCAACTTGTACATCCAATATTCCACTGCATTCGCACACTGCAATAAAATTAAAACGTATTACTACTGAAATTATTATAATATAACAATTAAGTGGCGGTATAATTGACATCGTTTGTGGTTAAGCCATTTTAAATTCTTGAAACTTCGTATTTAAGGGGTAGAACTTTTGAGTTTCGTTTTGTAAACGGTTTATGTAGATGGTGATTTGGTACAGCACTGTTATTTATTTATTCTGCTGAAAAATGCTCACAATATTCTGTGTGTTGCATTAATTTGATTGATATGTCACGAGTTTTGATTAGTTGTAACGAGATGGTGCAGACTTAGTTTTAATGGTGGCAACTTTTTGTCATTGTACGCAGTGTCTCTAACAAAGTAGTTCTAGATTACAAATTCAGTAACAGTGTTGTGCAATGTTATACAGGAAAGAATCCAGTTTTCGCAAATCTTACGAAAGAACACCAAACTGGTATTGGTACGCAAATGGAAAATAACTGACTTTATGGTGAGTGAAAGAGACAAATATCGTCCATCTAGTCTGCTCAAGGTAGCTGTGCAATGATGGCACCAATTTTCTCGTAAGTCATTAAGACGTTTTGTCGTATTAGGAAGAGAACTACGGTATTACCTCAACGTACCAGAACGGATTCAAATGTGCTCACATGGAGTTGTATAATTTTACGGCCCTCCGTGTGTTGAAGGAATCAGGAGTGAGGTGTTAGCAACGACTGAATGTTGCTGTTGGTTTCAGTAGTTCATAAAACAGAATACACTCATGTTAGCCTATTCATCACATGGTTCAGGTTGAAATTTGGTTCTCTTTATGCGACTAGAGAGAAAATTCACTTATCGTTCATGAAGCTCATGTGTCTCAGGGGCGGGTCCAACTTTGTGTCCTTGGGGGGGGGGGGGGAGGAATGCCTTGAAAAGTAAAATATCCACGCCCCAAGCAAAAACGAGTTGTCCGGGACTCCTCCCCCCCAAAAAAAATTGGTTTTTAGGTGCAAAATTGTGATATTTAAGGTGTGTCTGAACCAAAAAATTGAATATACTGCTTTAAGGAATTGTAATAAAAATTTTTGTGCTGATGTAAAATATTTTGATACATTCTAAAGCTTCTTCTTTAACGTGTCTCTATAATTGTGCTGGCTGTTGAAACACATGCATTATATTAATGAGTAATAAACTTAGCAGCACAAAACGTTTTGGAATCTAGAAACTGGAAAGTTTATTTAACATTACGGAAACAACTACTAATTTTTTTATCTATTTTATACATTTTTTTACTATATATTGTACTGTGAGTTCGAATTTTGAAAAATCTTAAATCTTGTTTTGCCACCATTGACCTAATCATCATCCTGAAAAAAAAAAAAACTAAATAGCTTGACGGGTTCGGTATATAAAGAGGATTTACCTAACACACATTCCAGGTCTTTTCACCTTTTGAGAGACAGAATTTCGAAAAACCCTTGAATCACATACGACGCGCTGCTATTTAAAATAAGTATTCTTAATCGTTCTGATGCTTGGGTGGAGTAATAATAAGTAGGTAAGTTCTGTTTTCCCGCGTAGCACGTCATTACTGTTCTCTCCTAGCTGACCGTTATTCTGCTAGCTTTGTCGATATTGTACTGAATGATTTTATGTCCACTAGTCTCAGCAATGTTTCTGTTTGGATGATGTCGAAGGTCACATAGCCGACGACATCGTCAGCGTCTACCAACCTAACTTACGACGTTTTACAATACTTAAAATAATACCAGTAGACGTCTCGACGCTTAAATCAGAGATAACCGGCGGCATCACCCCGGCCTACCGTACTTCACGGCTCGACGATATCTCTGCTACAAGGCGTCTCGACGCTTAAACCGACGACGCCCGGCGACAGTACCTCGGTTCGCCATCTTGTATGGCTCAACATCTGTCCCAAAACCGTTACCAAACTCCAGCTTTGCTCCTGTCTGGCGCCAACATCCCCGCAGATTGCTTTGCAAGCTTTAGTTCAGTTGGACCAATCAGGAGCCAGCTACCATTGCAGTATTCATTACGTAATAATCTCATTTATTTACGGTACACTCAAACTATTACTCTAAATATTTTTCTTAATGGCTAAAATTCCTTATATCCTAATTAATTAACTATTTGACATGTTTATCTCTTAAAGAATATAGGCTGGCTTTCCTCCCCTCTCGTCCAGCAGCAAGGGGATTGGGTAACTTGGCGTGGGAGGGGCGAGGAGGCCCAGACGCTTGCCATGCACCTGCTCGCTAGTTTCTACAAATACAAATTGTATACATTTATGTTTTTCTCTATAAAATCTCGTAAACAGATAAATGCTTGACAAAAGTTGTTTCATCGTCACCCTTACATGATGGCGAGAAGAAAGAATGGTCGCAAGTCATATTTATGATTACGTCTGGAACTTATGACAATTGAGTAACACTTGGTGGCTATTAACCTTATTAATTACAGTGGCGACTATATGGCACGTTACATATATATTTTACACTACTTTACTGGTGTCTCTTGGACGTGAAAAATACGACAATAGTCAACTGGGTTCAACATATATTAGACGATTAAATAAAAACACATTTCATTTCTTCTCTCCCCTTTCCTCCTCCTTAGGTGAGGAATTTCGAAAATATGGTGAAATTACTTTTAAGGTATTTGACTAAACATCAATCTTTAAAAAAAAGTCACGTCGCTATGAAAAAGATCTATGAGATCGGTTGTGAACCAAAAATACATTTTACCATTTCTTTACTTCGTTGGTGCCAAATTCTGGGGGAAAAAAAGTTAGTTTGGATATCGTAAGCATCAGTCTAAAGTAACGAGCACTTCTATGTTTCGATTGGAAAACACATTTCACGTATTTTCTTCCCCTTAGTTATCAAATTTCGAAACGTCTAGGAGTCCTGTTTTAGTCATTGGTATATGTATCCAACTAAAGTAAAAATCACGACGATAGCCAATTGTGTTCCAGCTATATAGACGATTAATGAAAAATTATATTTCCCCCCTTTTTACTGCTTGGGGGCTGTATTTAGAAAAAATCCTATAACTACTTTTTGAGTGTTTACGTAAGCCTAATTTTGAAGTGAAAACCAACTCTTTATTCGAATGATTCGATAGATATTGATAACTAATCGAAAAAACACTTAAAAAAACTTTTCACCCCCTTAAATGTTGAATTTCCAAGAGTCCTAAAATTGCCTAATATACATTTTATGGGTGTCCTACTGAAGTAAAACCACGATGATAGGCCGTAGGGTTCGAGCTCAATCGAAGTTTATTCGAATATACGTTTTATCTCTTTTCACGCCCTTAGAGGTCGAATTGCGAAAAATCCCTTCTTAGTGCTCGCCTACGACGTAAGGGGAAACCACACAAAAATTTCACTACTCTAGGGCCAGTGGTTTGGGCTGAAGTTTGATATGTCAGTCAGACATTCATTTATTCATTCCGTTAGTGTTCTCTTTTGTATAGAGATAAGCCTGCATAAATCTCAGCACGTGAATTATTTTAATACTTATTACACCAGATAATTCAAATTATAAGAAAATTATTTTCAAGAAAGATTGTTGAACATTTTTAGTATTACTTTGCCGTTAGTTTTATTGAAATTTTTTGTTAACTTGACAATATACTTGTTTATTTCGAATGTCTGCAGTATAAATTCTCCTAGCTAAACATTTCAACCACTAATAATAATAAAATTGAAAAATGAAATTAAAAAATTAAGGATAGTGAAAGCTGTAAATGTTATTCAATATTAATATTTTGATAAGTAATGCAAGTAGACAACTTATTTTTGCAGGTATGTAATGTCTACTGTGTTTGGCGGAGTAGTGCTGTATATGTTTCCACGGATTGTTTTTCAGTAAAAAAAAAAATGCTGATTTTCAGTCTCGTACCTGCATATTTTCGAGCATATTTTGTGAAGCCGACGACATTTATCCGTAGTGTTTTATTTGCCGTGAAATGCCAACATACAGACCGCAACGTGAAGGAAGCGAGCGCTTGTTTCTTGCAGGTTGAATGTGTCGACTGGTGGACTGTCTCCTGGCTGAATCACTGTGGCTGGTGGAATGCTGCTCACTAGTAGCGCCGGGACGTGTGTCGTCTTAATCAACCACATCCTAGTGCCACGCCAGTTAAATGTGATGTGTAATACCGGCAGTCCAGCTGCATGCCGCTGCTACACATCAAACGTGCCGCCTTCCTTCTTTGTGCGGTGCCGCTATCCGGTGAGAAAGATTCAGGTCTTGAATTCTGGCCTCACTGTCCAACTACGCCGACATTACGAGGAGACTCTAACGAGATGTTTTCTGTACAATCAATGTTTGCTCGTATACGCACATGTCCGTGAATAAATAACTGTTCTACGAGCATGGTTTCTTTCCAGGTAACGTGAAATCCATTATATGTAGACGCTGTTGTTTTCATTAGTTCTATCTTATATCGTTAGAGAGGGAACAATTGTGGAGAAGGCTAAAAATGACTTTTTTTAGGGCATTGAAGCTCAGTCTCCTGAAGGCAAAGGAGACAAAACATGCTGGCGTCTGTAGTTCGATCCTTTGCCTTTTGACACATACAATAATAAGATAATGTTGCAGATATAATGAGCGCGTTATTGGACTACAAGGACTGCGATCTGCCGCGTGTTCTGAGGCCGACTCTTATTGGCTCATTACTTGCCACATCGTCTCTATGTGCAAGGCGCTCTACTAGGGTCTGTCTTTCGCTTGCGAACTTCTCTTAAGAGAACGTGGTACATAAACATAATTCAACGCTAAAAGCGATAATCTATAACTGTAGGTTTCTTGAAGCCAATTTGCGACATTTAAACAATAGCAATCCTAGACCATAGTTTTAGCTAACGTTTTAAACAAAATAGTTTCCGGTATTACGAACTTCTGAAGCACAATCTCTGACGCCGGAACCTCGTGCATTTAACTGCGGCGCAAGAGATCACGCGAAACGAATGAGTAATTCTGGATAAATATTTACTCATAAAGTTGGCAAATACCATTATCTAGGATTGTCATTGAGAATTTATCCATATTGGCTTCGAAAAAAGTGTACAAATCAATTTATGTTTTCAGCGTTTATTTATCTACCACGCACTCGGCTATTCAAGACTAGATAATATCGGCACTGTCTCGTATTCATATGAAACTCGGAATATGGGCTCTGAACCACGTAAATAGACAGCTAAAGTGATCGCAGACACTGTATAAAGGCTAGTGCGCGCTTCCTTCACGCTTCAGTCTGAGGAAAGACGTGGAAGGAAGAGGTTACGTCGCTTGAGCTCTCCACCCACATATGAAGGGCGAGCATAAGAAATCGTCACGTCGTAGAAGATGACGCGCACTTGTTACTGCACACATATACCACAATGAGTCGACAGTTCGCATTGCTATAATCTTGGTATCTTTGTAATCAGGATGAATGCTGCTATTGGTCAAAAACAATATATTCGAATGAAATAAAATGGTATTCGTTTTAGTGCACCTAAGATGTCGCTAATTTTCGACATTTAAAACCTTATTTCCAGCAATATTTTGAAAATACTATGATGTGTCCTTTCGTGTTTTCATAACTTTTGTCTATTAGGCCGCGACATTTAATCTTAGAGTAAACTATTTCATTTTAGTAAGTATGATAGTTTTCCTTGTTGTATGCGCCCGTACTCATGCATATTTTGACTTTGACATGCTGTTGTTATTTGAATACTATGCACGCTAAAAAAATTTCTATAACAGGAAAATTCAGTCGCAAGTGCTGTTTGCAAACTGACATAACTTCGTGCTGAAATCAAATTATTTATTTCACACTTGATCCACCTTTTAAGACGCCCGCCTACTGGTCGTGTATTTGTGTGAGTGAGGCACGACGCCAAGGGCGATGTTGACCGGCTCACCTGGTGTGGTATCACCTCTACTGCAAGACAATGAAACAACGTGCTGTGGTATTGTAGATCACTCGCCTGACTGACACTTTCAGTAGTAACGCCATCTTTTTGTTGGTGGAAAGTTTCAAGCAAAGTCCATTACATGTTTCAAGAGTGGTTTCGCACGAGTCCCGTGAGTAATTTTTAAGATGTAAGACGTTAAAAAACATGATTGTAGTCATTATGAGGAGCTCCGAAATTATTTTTTCTAATTGACGTGGTGCTTTGAAACTACCTGCCTGTTGTTGTTCGAAGTGTGTTAATTGACACGGTGGGCATATTAAGAATAGTTTAGTTTAAATAATAACGTGTTTACAAACACACTGCAAGGTATTTTAAGGCGGCGCCCTCAGCAGAAGTCCTCGCCTGGCGCATTATGTAGCGTGTCGTAAATGTTTTGATTTACGTGAAACTACTGAACTCATTCACAATATATTTATCTGTCAAGAGTTCATGGTATATAAATAAAATTCAAAATCGATACTGGAAATTTACCGGTGTCTGGAAGTCAGTATAAAAAGAAACTATAAAGCAACTACTCTAAATAATGGTAAATGTCATCTTTAAGAGCAAACATTTTCTCAGAGTGTCGCTTTTGGGCCGCCACCTACCAAGATCGCGAAGAGGAGTCGTGCAAACATTTAACAATCCTGATTTTATTCGGAAACCATTCCACATCTCGTCACGCTGTTTGGCTACGAACAGCATTTGAGGATCTCTACACAGGGCTATTTATTTGCCACACACTACTTTCGTTTCTAAAAAAAATGTTTTTGTGCAAAAATTGCTGAATCGGGGCTTTTTGCAGCGTTTTCATGTAAGAGTATTCATTTTCAGAAGTCTGTGAATAAAATACGCATGTAGAGTGAACCTTTACCTTTCGTAGCGTCTGATAATAAGATAGTGTTGTCGCTGAAAGTGCCATAGTAAAAACAGTTCGGCGGGAAGCTTGCACACTAGTTCAGCGCTTGGCTCGTTGAGGCGACGCTTCGTTTGATGAGCACTCCAAGGTCGACCTTATGTCTCCGTCATTTCTGAGACTAACGCGCAGGTAGGCGGTGTCTTTGCTTATGCCGCAATTAAGGGGTATTGATCCCTACCACTTTGGATTTATCTGGTTTTTCTCGATAACTTCTGTTCCAGTCGATGTGTCAAAATTTTTGTCACAACAGGGCAGAGATACAAACTTAATCGATTTTATGTAATTACTGGAACCAAACTATATTCATTATTTTGCAACGGGAAACAGCTGGAAGGAAAAAATTGCTTTATTTACGGGAGCGACTACAGAGGCCACAAAATTATCAGAAACATTGACATATGGATTCCAAAAAGTGAATGAAACAATAAACTACGCCTTGTCAGCGTGAAAAAGTAAAACAATGTGTCTATTCCCTGATTTATAAGAAAAACCGTAAAACCGATCTGACAGGGATCAATCACCCTTAAGAAGACGAGATTTCGGCGTCAGAGATAGTGCCAAAAAATACGTCGTTCGGGAATAACTTTAGTGCAGAAAGTTCACTGAAACTATTGTTTATGATTGTTTTTTTAATTCCACTCATTGTTTTTCAGAAACAGGACATTTTTAATTAATTCGCTTAGCATTTATGTCTGTATTACGCCTTTTTAAAAGAACACGAACTTAATACTTACGCCCAGAAACATTTATTTGGTGTGCCTCAGAATGGTTAAAAAACTTTTTTTTTCACGACTACTCAGAAAAAACTGATACGTGAAAAAGAAACACAAATTCCTTCGCTGGGTACTGTCCCATATTTTCCACCAATAAATTTACTTCATCAGTGATTGAGGTTCCATAGTTCAAAGACTAGAACTAAAAGACTGCACGCAAATTTTGTGGGCTCTGAGGGGTATTTTCCTAGACGCGCGCACCAGTTTCGCTCGTATTGCTTAGCACAGTATTGGCTCAAGAGCATAACAGGCTAAACATCGGGGCATTTTTTTCAGTTTGGAACATTCCATACCATCTTATATATTTTAATGCCATTTGTTTCCGTTTATTTGTATACATTTGTATATTATGTAAAAATTAACAGAAAAATTTAAGCTGCATAACCCGACGGAAGTGTAATAAGGAGTATTGTCTACTCATTAAATAATATTCCGTTCAAATTAAAATCTATATTTTTGTTAGCCTTAAAGTTCTGTAAATTTTCGCCTTAAACTGAATGAGCTAGATGAGCTGTCCGGTTCTGAATGGGTATATAAGCCATGAGAAGTCACTGCTACATTACTGCCGTTGGAAGCAAACAGACAACTTACCACAACGCCTCAAATATTTATTTTAATTAATTTTTGTTTTAATTGTTGGCTATTTAGCTTTGTTTTGCTTTGCTTTGTGTCACTTTGAGTAATAATCATGTCAAATTGTCATACTGGCATTTCGGATAATTTGCAGTGTCAAAGCGTGATTTCAATGCTTATTATACTGCAATTTTTCCAATGTTTAATCAAAATAACACACGTAAAGCACAAATAATTCAATTAATTAACTTTTCAAAATAACCACTTAAACCTATGTAAAGGATATATACGTAACATTATAAGGAAGAAGGATATTTTAACTAATTAATTTGTATGCATTTATTTTAACAAATGTAATTTTCTGTGCACTAAGTACTGGCGCCTTAAAACTGATTTTGTTTTATTTTCAGTTCGACAAAGAAAACATTCATCACGTAACACGGAAAGCAATGATAAGAAAAAAAATTAAAATTCTCTCGGTAAGTTTCATTGGCCTTGCTTTTGGAACACCGAATTTTTGCGGAACATATATTTGACACGCCTTGTTTTAGTCATAGTTCTATAAACTAACTTTTTAAGAGTAAGTTGTAACTGGTGCATGAGCCACGTTGTAGCGTGATACGAAAAGTATTTTTTTCATGTATAACTATTAAAAGTGTTTGCAAAGCGTTTATCTACGAAAAGATGACGCATTTCGAACGGTGTCCCTGTGTTTTTAAATATGTCTTCCATTTATTGAAAACTTGACTACCAGACTCCTCAAAAGTCGTTAAAAATGACTATTTCACGTTGCTAAAACAACAAGGCAATCCGGGTTCGATTCCCGACGGGGTCGGATTTTTGCATTTGGGAATCGTGCCGGATGATGCTGTTGGTGAACGGGTTTTCTCGGAGATCTCCCCTTTCCCCCACCCTCTCATTCCGGCGTTGCCCCATACTCTCCTCAATTCACCCCTCACCAGTGACCAAGACTCTGATGTTACGTGCTGACCAAAATATCTCACTCACTGAAACGTAAAAAGCTAAGGTCCAGAGAACTCTTAAAATTCTACACGTTTATGTTTATGACCAAAAAGCGCGGTGGAAAAAATCAGTGTTCCCCATTTTTGGCCCGTAAAGCCTTAAAGATAACTAAAAGATAATAGGTTTACTAGTGTGTATCTTTCTTTTAAGGTTATTCCTAAGTAGATATCACTACGCACTTTACATAGTTTTCTAATAAACGTATGTGTGCCGGAACTCTGCAGACCAATCAGCGTCCTTCAGACGGTCACCTGGGAGTCCTTGCGAGTTGAAGGACATGCATTTACATGTTTCATTATATTATGTAGGACTCTGCACCTGTCGAATCTATATACGTGCCACCGCTGACATTCCTGTTCATCTCAGTGTGGTCCGCATTGCTACTGGATCTTCTAGACTGATTACATCAATGCCCTCACAACTGTGAGCAAATAAATAATTTTACTCTTAAAAAAACACCCAAAAGCATATACTCGCTTTCCTTCTTCATTTAAATTCCATTTTCCTTTTCCCAATGCAGAGAATGTTCTATTGTGTTAAACGGTATCTCGAAAGGTGAGCGAGCCTAACCGAAAATGATTTAACATGTGTAGCCTTATCCTTGTCCTCGCCTGGGCTTCGTTGAAGAATGCTTAACATATATTTCTCCTTTCTGATTCTAGATATAGTGATATTAGTTTGGAAATTGAACAGTATGGTCCGTAACTTGCATGACGCACATTATATCTATACTAGTAGATCAATCTTTACGAAACCCTTGAGATAATATGAAATTTAACACAATAGTAATTATAATTTCTAAACTTTAAAAAAAAAACAGTATAACTTGCATTAACAATTTAGCAGAGAAATACGATGATAATTATTAAATACAATACTCTCAAAAAAGTTTTGACACAGTTAACTTAACTTTTCAGCTATAAATCGAAATTAAGTCATTTCTACACAAATGTTTATGCAACCCTTTGTTTTCTGTAATATTAATGTTGGAGCGTATTTATGTCCGTAAATAACTATCCTGGAAAGTTAGTTGCCTTCTAGGAAAGGTAAAGAGATTATTATCTGCATACGTCACTATTCACTTGTTCTATCGCATGTTATTATATAGGAAAATAGTGGAAATGGCTAAAAAAAAAAAAATGCCGTCTTTAGGATACTGGCGTTCAATCTCCATAAGGCAAAGGGGAAGAAATGCATTCTAGCACATGCACTTCAATCCTTTGGCTTATGACACGTACAGTAATAACAAATTGTTACAAATCTCGTTTGCGTGCTACTGGACTACGACGATCTCGATGAGGCGACCATTCTCAAAGCGTTCATCTGACGTATATGTCCCTGGAGAACTTCTAATGCGCGACATACAGTTTGTTTGTAAGTGCGCGCACTAAGACGTGGTACATTACAAACTTGTCGTGCAACCCACGTCCGGACCACACACCAACACCTCCACTTCCTCTGGGCGTGTAACACTACTCACGTTGTCTTCGTGCTGGTTATAGGAAGACTATTAAGTTTTACGGCTTCCTAATGACGCGCACGCACCGAAGACACCACGTACAATCAACGTCACAGGCTCTTGCCACATCCGCAGTAAGGACTTGCGCAACACGGCCAAGTTTGGCCTTGCCTGGTGCATGTGTCGTAGTGTAGTATTATCAGCCTCTTTGTATAGGGTTATTGGAAAAATAAACATTTAAAAATGTTGTATGTGTTTACAACTACGACAAGCCTACCACAACATGTTTTTGGGGCTCATCAAAGTAAATAAAAACGGCTTTCTTCAGACAGTTATGCTCATATTCGTATGCTTATAACCTCGGTGGAGTGGGACACACGCCACCTACCCCCTTCCATTTAAAATTAATTATATGTATACACTCTAAAAAATAGTTTGTAAATTTGCCAGACGTGCGCATTGGAGCACTAAGAAAGTAGGTATGGTAAAATAGTTTCCCAGACATCCATGATAGCACTTCTAAACCTTTTTATAAAACAGTCAAATATATACTGAATATACCAGACTTGTATTGTAACAAGTGTAAAAGTTTCCATATTTACAAGACGAAGTAGGGTAACTGTACCATACTGCGTCTGGGATAATAACTTCCTAAACATTCAAGGACGTTTTTTTACAGTATACACACACACGAACACACACACGCAAAACTTACATTTTACACATTGCACCTCTTCGGTGTAGATGTGAACATAAATTAGTTTGTGCTTTACAAACATTTACTATGCGGATACCTATCAAACCAAACTGCCATTATGTTTATTAATTTATTATCATTATTTTTTTGGAAGTATGACCCTTCCGAATACTTTTATCTATGTAGACATTTCAACTGATTTTAGTTCTATCGTGATTCATTGAAGTGGGGAAAATAGTGAAAATGCCTTTTAAAAATTGCACGTTTCTTCAGTCAATGTCCTTAAAGTAAAGGAGAAATGTATATACATCCTGGCACCTGTAGTTAATTCATTTGACTTTATACGCGTGCAGTAATATCATACAGTTGCAGATTTAATATTTGCGTGCTGTTTGACTGCAAGGAACGTGCGAGCTCTTAAGGGCGCGGCTACCACAATTTTCATCACCTTTTTTTAATTTTTTATTTGTACCAGATATTTTTTATTATTATTTTAGACACAAAATGTGACTAAATTTTGTTCTTATGAAAATTTTTTATCTCTCATTGTTTTCGAGTAATAGCTTGTTAAAGTCATATTTTGCATGTTTCCGTTTTTTAACGACCACACTAAAACCAACTGATATACCAAACTTAAAAAAATCACAGTGGATAAAGACATTGCAGGCTACAATGACATGCTCATATAATTAAAGAATAAAAATTATTTTAATTTTAAAAAAAATATTGAAACGGAAAATAAAAAAATTAAGAATTAAATAATTTTTTTAAAAATACAAATAATTTTTATTCTTTAATTTTATGAGCATGTCATTGTAGCCTGCAATGTCTTTATCCACTGTGATTTTTTTTTAGTTTGGTATATCAGTTGGTTTTAGTGTAGTCGTTAAAACGGAAACATGCAAAATATGTCTTTAACAAGCCATTACGCGAAAACTATGAGGAATAAAAAAATTTCTTAAGAGCCAAATTTAGTCACATTTTGTGTCTTAAATAAGAAAAAAAAATATGTGGTACAAATAAAAAATAAAAAGAATGACGATGAAAATTGCGGTAGATGGCGCCCTTAAGGTCTAAGTTTGCTAGCTCACCATGTGCCTCACAGACTCTAAGCGCATGCCGCTCAACTTGTTTTTAAGACTTCTGTATCTGGGAACATACCACCCTGATTCGTAAAACAGAATTATCTATCATGTTTCTGAGACTACGACATATTTTTCAGGAGTGAAATCCTACTATCACACCTTAAAGTTATAGGAAAAAAAGTCATTTAAGTCCACACTCTCTTGTTTCTATTTTTTTGCGGTATTAAGTTTTTACGCGTAAACGAAAGTAGAGATCAATAATTTGTTTGGCAGTTTTGTTTCAAATCGTCTTCTCCATGTTGGCTGATATTTAAAATCAGTCAATACTATGGTTTTAGCTAATTGTGCAATAAACGACATTCTGGTTGATTGTCTTTGATGTCGAAGCTGTATAATTTCTTGTTATAAAAAAAAAAACCTAACATGGCAAAAACCATTTTAAACAAAACTACTAAACATATTTACGATATCTGCTCTCGCTTAAATGTAAGAAAATAGCTATCGCTAAACCAAGTATAAACAAGAGCATGGCGCTCAGCTACTTGACTGCAACATTGTAAGCTGACCGTAACTAAACATGAATATATTTGTATTTGTACCGAGAAATATTCAACATGTATGTCTGGTGCCTTTATCGTCCGATAAAACAATTTTTCTTTTTGCAGTATTTGCGTAATGCAATGTGAAAGTCTCTTTTACATGCTGCCATAACTAAAAACCAACTTACCTACAGAAATAAGATACTGATTTACGAAAATTGCAGTGTGGCAGTAAAGTAAAATCAATCATGGACATTTTTTTTGCAAATTTATTTTGTTAAAATGTAAAAAGAGTAGTTACTTCGCTGTTATATTTTTTTCCTTCTGTAAAACCATTTCTAAGTTTCATATTCAAGTTTCCACTGGGTACACCTGCTTCACGTCAGCTATTTCAGTTTTGTTTTATTTTTGTAAATGAGTTAACTTTTACTATCTGCAAATCCAAAAAAGAATTATTTTTTAGTTAAAAATAATGTCATTCAGCAAAATAACGTAGGATGTATATTTTTTTATGTGGCGAAATATAACTACAGGTAATGTATACAAGTTAAACTGAAAAAATTATGAACTTTTTTGCGCTCTGCTGACTAAATGTAAGTTAATAGCAAGTAAAGCAGTTTTATTGTTTTCCTCAGTAAATAAATAAAATATAAACGCACTTAGTTTGTAATGATTTAGGTGTATCTGTTAAACAATTAGGGTTAAACGCGCATGTTACATGTTAATAATATCCTACATCGTTAGACTACAGATGTAATATAATTAGTATTATTTCACTCATTCTTTAATGATATGTGGATGTAGCGGGTTTCTGCTCTATAACAATAAAATTCATTTATCGACGAGTTATTTTATTAGTCGTTCAAAAGTTACGTTAATAAATGTTAGTTTAACGTCTTAATTTGTTATACGAACATTTTTCGTCAAAATATTGTAGCCTTGTCATTTCTTCAACGTTAGTAGTTATAATACACGGAAATATTTTCTGGGTGCAATAGAACGCTTGTCAAATTGAGGCAATAGTCTCGGGGTGAAATGGTGCCGTAATTCAACACAGGATGCGTATTCAGGAGAAAATGACACCTATTTCCGGTCCATACGTCCTGTTTTCTGTTTTCCACAATTATCCGGACAAATCACTTTAGGTGAATTTTCGAGATAATGCTTGTAACCTTCTTCGGTTATTTTAGAATTGATATTGATGTGAGTTTGATAAATGTTGTCGTTTTTCTTTGTGGCACGTTTATGAATCATCATACCGGAATTTATTTCCTTTTTGAATACCTTGGAAACCCCTGCACTGAACTAAGCGCAATAGTTATAAACAAAACTGGAGTTGAGACTAAAACTGCAGGATTGTAGTACTTCCATTCAATTAACAATTCAGTAAGCATAAACCAAGAGCAGAGTAGAATCACAAGGTAGCTTGTCCTAAATGTCCCGTAACATACTTCAAATGAAAAGATAGCTTAGGTGTGTGTAGATCCAGAAGTTTTAAACATGTTAGAACAATTTTCATTAAGCATAATGCGCGTAGCAGGTAAGCAAACTGTATGGGTCTTGAAACACAAAGAAATCAAATCTATTATTCCTTTCAACCATAGAAGACAAAGTATATATTTTGACATTC
>PNEQ01113961.1:0-11735 GCA_003012365.1 Medauroidea extradentata
GGTGAATAGAAACGAAATTAGAAATATGTTCTTCACTTACCTACACCTGTTGCTTTAAAGTAATATCATTGCAATAAAACTATTGTTTGTAGGTAAATTGTTTTAACTTGCCTACTTAAATATTAAATTTTTAAAACAACATCTATACCGAAAATTTACCTTTGAAATTGCTTTCTTCACCCCAGTGTTTCTAATCACTTTGCTTTACTGTATGACCAACAATTAGAATTATTGAAAGATAATCTGAGTTAGTTGGTTAGTAGATGACAGTGATGATAAGTAGCGAAAATCCATGTTGGTATATTTTATATCATTCAGTAAAAATATTTCTCATATATAAAATACTGCTCTTCAACAAATTTCAAGTTTAATCACCAGAGATGTTCTTAACATTATCTAAGCAAGTAAATAATTATACACAAAATTTAAATGTTGCAGTATGTTTACTAATTTTTGAGTTTTTCATCATATTGCTTTTGTTGGCATTCTTTTCTGTGTGTTCTAAAACCCTAGGATAACTCATCCCCCTACAGCCCTTGAGCAAACATTCCTTTTATCAATATGTACACTAAAGGAAAGTAGGCTGATTAGTTCTGTATAGATCTACTTGTCTTTTAACAATGTCAGTGATGACAAGCCTTCCTTGCAGCACATAATGAGTGTCAAGCTGAAAGCACAGTGTGTTTTAATCTGATTTGTATCGCCAAGGATGGAGTGTGAAAGTCCGGCAGAAGCAGGGTACAAACAGGATGAGTCAGGATACAGTGCGTTAATTTTGCGAGGTGATAGCTAGGAAAAAATAAAATTGAGAATGTTTTTTCCACATGTTAATATGATAGAAATAGTTCTACCCTGAAAATCAATTTTAAAATTAAATTTGCTTAAAATAAAAAGTAAATAAAAATACTACTTATCAAATAACATAGGTGTCCATACAATAAAGATCATGTACAGTACATAGTTGTTTAGCTTATTCAAAGAAATGTCATGTATAAGTTCTGTACATGCACATGCACATGACATGCACACACACAAACACAAAAGCAAGGACAACCGTATGTATTTACAATAACAACTTACAACTGAATGCCCGCCCCTGTAGCAAGTTCTGTTTCCTCACTCACTTCCTAAACCCCTCCTAAACTTTCCAACCTACTTCACTTCAAAAACCCCTCCAAAAGTAAATCCCACTCACTCACCAACCTCCTAAGCATAGACTGCCTACCTTGTTCTGTTACTCATCATCTGAATCTTCCCATTCTTATTCCCTCTTCTTCAATACTCTGACTCAGTTAATAGGCAGCCTAATATACAGCAGCCTCCCTCTCTATTCACCACCATGTACATCCTGAACACCGTTTTCAGTCTTCTCCTTTCCTTCAACGAGTCCCACCCAAATTCCTTCTACATCACTAATGGCCGAAAGTTATCTTCATCCTCACCAGCTTCCTCTTGCCTTCTCCATTTAACTTTCACACACCTCACAGCCTGTCTTTGCACATTCTCCAGCTCCTGTACCTCCAATTCTACATACTTGTCTCACTTTGCTGCTGAATACTCTAACATAGGCCATACTAATGCTGCAATATAAACATTATCCTTCACTGCACTACTAACTCCCTTCAATTCCCTTCTCAGCATTCTTACTGTCCTCCCTTTAGACACCTCACTCTCTACATGCTTTCTCCACCCTAAGTCACCCTAAAATACAATTCCTAGGTACTTTCTCACGCTTCCTTTATCTCCTGCCTTTCTCATCTCTATACATCTATACGCCTAACTCCCTTTCTCATAAAGCTTACAATCATCACACATACTAACGTACTGCAAAGGCACATTTTAAATTACATTTATTACAAGTATTTATTTTTAATGTAAAAAAGTTGAAAACAATGCACAGCCAAATAAATGACAGGTACACATAACAAAAGCTGATTTCATACAATTTCTGCACAATGCTAAAATTACCTGTATTGTCTATATAGTTCTTTAGACAAAAAAAAAAAGATCCACCGAATAACACTAAATCAAACACTTATCACTAACATTGCTCGTCAATCAAAAGTCTTGTGTAGCTCTAAGACTTCAGATGAAATTCATGGGAGGCACTGTTTATCACAACTGTTCTTCAACAGTTCTTTCTTGTGGTAAACTGACATAGTCTCACAGCCTAGAGGTGGACACGGAGAGTCAATGTCATAAGTCTGTGGCAGTACGGCGGGGCACAATGCAGCTGCCTGCAATCCAATGGGCATGTCGATGGGGTAAGTTCCCCCAAACACCAATGGCTTCGAGCCACCACACACAAATCTCTCTGAATGACCAAACAAACCTCTCCTCAAAGTCACCAAGAACCTGTTGCTGCCTCCATCCAGTCTGCTCCATGCATCGACAGTATCACAAATGACATCAGACTTCAGTTTTCTACGAAAAGGCCACAGCTTGCCAGTGTAGCTAACCAACGTTGTACGTGGCTTCTTGCCCGTTGGAAGCAGTTCTTTTCCACTCTCTTTGCAACACATCAACTTTTGGGAATCTTCCAACACTGAAGACTGACCACTATGCTTGAGTCTGCATGTAAGATCAAAACTCTTTGGCACATATTTAAGAGGGCATCTGACTTTAATCTTTGGCATTTTCAAAGTTAAGTCTACAGAACCTGTACCAGTGGTTGTAGATGTATCCTGAGGATCCATACCAAACGGGATAGTTTCTGATGAGTTACTACAATGATAGGTTGGATTACAAAAAATGTATTTTGATGCACAGTTGGAACGTACATTCTGGGCCCTCCCACATTCCTCAGAAGTTTTAGACACACGTGGTAAACAAACAAGAGCGGTACTTACAGGGCTGGTGGCCACCTGAAGCTGGAGTTGCGGATAGCAATAGAAAAACAATGTGAAGAAAAAATATTATCAAAAACTGAAACCACACACCTAATACACCAACTTGTTTCAGCAAAGAAAAAAAGACACTTAGATCACGAAAACTAAATTTTAATCAAGACTACCAACTAGTTACAGAAGATTATCACAAAACTGTAGTATTGTACTCCGTTTTGAACCAAATTGTTCACACAAAATGTAGACGTTTTATATTAACAAAAATATTCAAAAGGTACATACAACATGCATTAAAATTCAAGAATCACAAGTACTTACTCACGGAGCTTGACACACACATGAGAAAGACGACACAATGGGCGGAAACATGTTTATTAACATTTAATTTTGCCTAACGTGTCGGCACAAGGAAGCCGACAAGTTCGACAAAACATCACGATAAAGGGCTTCCGCACACTGCATATCATCTTTCTCATATGTGTACCTATCAAGCTCAATGGTGTTCTTTTAGTACTTATTCTATTTTAATGACGTTTGTCTCTCACCTTATCAATTAATGCTATAAAGTAAAATATGTTCATACTTTTGCTCACATTAAAGCCCCCTAGATAAATATTTAATTCCTTTTTATCGTAACTATGTTAACATCTGTTCAGAAAAACTAATCACATCAAGTATTTAAATAAAATTTACAGTATACTGAAGTATTAATTGTATTAAACACCAAGACTCTTCTTACTCTGGCCTAGATATGTACAAATTTACAAAAGTATTGTACATATTAATTAATGAGAGCTATTAAGTGCTAAAACAAGCAAAAGTTGATTTAATATACAATAGTACAGTGGTAAAAATCCATCAGAGACATACAAAAGTGCAAGCAATAAAAAAATAATGTCTAATACAGTAACACATTACTGTATTAGACATTCCTTTTCGAATCTGTAGCAAAAATATTTTAGTTATTTCAGTTTCAATAAGATTTTAAAATATTATGTACACAAAAAAAATTGTATAAGTATGTATAACAAATACAACGGAACCTCTATCAGTAGTTTATGAGGGGAGTGACAAAATTTTTTTACACATGCAGACATTCAATGAATGTGCTCTTGACTATGCAGACATTAACTGGGACCTCAGAATGTGTTCCATTGATGCAGACATTCAATACATCTGGGTTCAATACATACAGGTTCCACTGTAGTTTTCAGCTACAAAAAAAACTTTGAATATAATAAGATCTCAATATCTGCATAGTGTACTTAGAAACACAGACGTTAAATACATGTATAAATCATAAACGTAACTTGTAATAAACATCAACACCAGGTTAAAAATACAGTTTACATAAATCTCATTTACGAACTTGTTAAAAAACAACTAAAAACATGTGCAATTATGATCACCACCGTTCAGGCAACATATGTAAACAGACATAGGCCACGTGCAGATGAGAGCTACATCGGAAACCCAAAGTTTTTGAAGAAAGTTAAAAAAATAATAATATTTAATAAAAAAATATCCACAGCAAACTTTTGATAAAAAAAAATTTGAAGTTCACAAAAGTTTAAATTCTGATGTTTGGCAACTATTTATTCGCACAGCGATTGCTGAGAAGATAGTGGCAACTGTGCACCATCAATCACACAAAGCAGGGTGCAGGCAACAGAGTCTGATTTTGTCTGTATCCTGTGTAGCCACCACCCTTCTTGCGACTCATTCTACTTGCCAAGATTTCCGTTCCGTTTATTAATGTCGCCCACTTGTCTCCTGCTTCCATCCTAACATGTCTCGCGTTCCACAGGCATTTCACTCAGTTACCAGTGTTGTTTACGTGAGCTTGAGTCACACAGCGTTACTATGCTATTCACAAGGCTAATTTTAAACACAAAATGCAGTGGTATGCACAAGAACATAGGATGATAAAGGCAGGAAGGAAATTTGAAATAATCAACAGATCAAAAGAAGATGGATCATAAAGAGAAAGAAGTCTCGAAGCATAATAAATAAAAAGTGTGAGCACACAAGTCAAAATATCCAGAGGTGGAAGAGGAAATATACCAGTTCATCCACAGCACTAGGCAAAATGGTTTTGCTGTTGCCATGGAAATTATACTACGTATTTGAAGGCAGTAGGATGCAAGGTCAAGAATTAAATGGACAGAAAATGTCTTAGTTTAAGAAGATGGATGTTCATTACCGAGAAACTCCTGAAAGCTACAAAGAAATATTGTTAAACTTCCAGTGAATTGTATTATAGATCTCAGATGGCAATATATCTACCAACTAGGGTAAAACAGAAACACCAATCAGATGCAGATATATTTTCACATGCTGGAGTCCACGACAGTCACACTTCTGGTAAACAGTCTGTGAAGACACTTGGGACTGAGAAGATAAACAACTACGTACTGTCATATGTGATGGCGGGTGACAAAAATTAACACCTGTCAGATTTTTTTCCTCAAAACATTTGTTTGTCTCATCATAAATAGTGAGAGGACCAGTTGAGCACTTCAGTGAACTCTATTCCCCTCCTAGCCTACGCCTACTATTGTACCTATCTAAACCCCACTCCACATTCCCCTTCCCTTCATTAGGGATAGACTGGCAATTATTAGAGAGACACTATACCTTGAGGAAGGCTAGGTACTCACCCGACCCTCTCGGATATAGGGAACCCACTGGGACTACAAGATGCTCCCATCACCATAGCAGTCATTAACATCAAGGAGGGGGACCCCTAAGAAGAATACAACAGGTGATGGGAAAACACCTGCAAGGTCAGTACAGTGATCCTGTTTGGTGTGTCTCTTTTCAACTCCCTCTCCTTTGTGATTCTCTCTTTTTCAGATTCTCCCTCAGTGCCACCTTGCATCACTATCACTTAAGTTTGAAACACCACCTTATGTGGTATTCAAATGTAAAATCTTGCCAAAAGAGAAGTTACAACCGGTAATAATAGTGTGGGTCCAGAAAAATGTTGGAAGTCCAAAGATCTAGTTAAGAACGAAATCTCGTTTGTGTTGGTGTTGATAAGCGGTGGTGCTTAAACTTATAAAATGATTGCTTATTTTGGACAGCTACCAAGGCAAGAGCAGCAGCTTCAGGAGGGAAAAACAAATTTGGCTGTTTATACCAGGCTGTATGATGAGCATGCAGCAGCTACTCGATGATGATCACTAACCACCCCTTCAACGTACACATGCACTGTCTGAATGAGAGGATTCAGTCTCAGCAAGAGACAATGAAATCTGACTGTCCGAAGAGAGCTTCCTGGGCAGAAGTGTGCCCGTGGATTTTTGAAGCCTAGCAATCCATTTAAAATGATTTAATGAGAAAGAACTTCAGTCACTGGCTTCTTGTTTATCAGTCACTGTCATCTCGTCAGAAATATGCAGCTCGGAATATGAAGCATTACAGAATGCGAGAGATGACTAAGCAGACGACCAAGATGAACCAAAGGAAGATGGAAGTGCTAGTGATGAGGAAAGGGGCAACGAGGCAAGCAATAAAAATAAGATTTTTTTTTTTTCATTGGTATTCTATTGTGTTAACTTTTAACTTTTAATTTACAGATAGTGTGTACCATCTTGATCTCTTAATCTGATGTTCAAAAAAACAGGATAGGCCATCTACAGACTTCCAAAAGCTTGCAAGCTACAAACAGTATTTTGAAACATTTAGTCAAAAATTATTCAGTTACTGCATCAATCATAAAGAAAAAGGCTTTTGACAAAATTAATCCATTCATGTTCAGTGTCTTGCTCACAGCAGTGATGGGATTCTAAATGCACACGCAAGTACCGTCCTTATCTCCTCATGGCTTCCCGATCTTAGACAACAAAAAAAGCTCCAGTGAGGTGACAGACACTTAGGTAGTTACGTAGTATGATTCTTGCAATATGGTGATCATTGGGATGGATACTGGACTTACATTTTGAGGTTACATTCCTTTTTTTTACTGACAACAGTTGAAATCATTGACAGGTTGTTTTTCTGCTGAAGCTTCCAACAGCTGGCGAGTTGTAATTTGGCATCTGGGTTGGAGGTTCTACTTCTGGCTGCGAGAACTAATGTGTCAAGTGTCAGGCAGTCTCAGCAGAAACAAATGACACAAGATGGAGATGCAGTGTTACAGAAACAGTTAAGTTTTAACATTGCTATTATGTTACAATTTGAAGAGGTAGCAAATTGTGATGTTCATTTTTGGCTCATAAGGATGACACTCGTTGGAGGTATTAAGGTTAAGTTACCTTTAGGCGTCTTAGTTTGGCCCCTGGGAGCAGGGTGCTTGTGGCTCCGTAAACAGGGCTCTTGCTGGAAAGGGTCTCGGGTGATGAGGTTGTAGAGGTTGTCTGATTTCAAGGATGTGCCACTGGGAGAGGAGGTGGGGCAATACTGTCTTGGTTGGATTAACGAGAGGGAGACTTTCCCACCTCAAGGCCCAAATTCTAACTAGAGAAAATGAAACAAACCGTGTAGCGCTAAGGGGGTTGACTCGCGAGGTTATTGGGGGAAACTCTGGGTGCGGCTTCCAGGGGGCCAATGCTACTGCGCCCTGGCGCCTGCTGTTGGTGATGCGGGGCGTTGGGGAGGCGTATTGGCGCCCTCTGCCTCCTGCGATCGACGACGCCGCTTGGTAGGCGCCGACTATCCCAGTCGGTGAGCTGCGGGATGACGCAAGGCGCGTATTGGCGCCCTCCGTCGCTGCGATCGGTCGACGCCGCTTGGAGGTGCCGGCGATCCCAGGCCGGCGAGCTAACCAATGACGAAAATCCCCGACGTTGCTGGAAAGGCCAGAAGGGCCGCAAGAGAGTTAGCTATGATTATACTTTGGCTTCGGGGCGAGAGGTCGCGGGTTGGAGTCTGGAAAGGTTAAAGGTGGGATTTGGAAAATAAACCAGGAGAGAAAACAGCAAAGCAAACAAACAGAGTTAAGGTGGAGCTGTGTTTATTATAAAGAATGCACAGCTCCAGCCTGTACCCAAGGGAGCTTCCCCTGGTGACAGATTCCTCCTGCCACCTAACTCTAAACAAGACTCTCGGCGAAAAGGGCGAGGGCTGCACTACACGATTGCGCGGTAAACTAGGCGTGAACTCGGACCTCGCACTGTACTGCGTGTGCGGGTGACGGCGGCCACTGGAAGGCTGCGCGTCGCGGAACTGCCGAACTGCCCGGCGGACTTGCCTGGCGTAACTCCCCGGCGGAACTGCCGCCCGATTCTACTCTCTGCACGCCTTATATACCCTGCTAGCCAAGGCGAGCGGGGGAGGGAGGGAGTGGCGGTGATAGCTTATCTGCGCAGTCCGAGGCCGGGAGGCGCAGGATGGTACGCTCGCTCCAGGGCCGCATGATGCTCAGAGGGGTGGGTATGCCTCCCACGCACTGTGGTGCGTGGCGGGTTGCCTGCTTACAGGCGGCGGCAGCACGTCTGGCGGGCGGCCGGCAGGGCTTGTGACGTCATAAAGGAAGGGGGGAAGGGTGGTCGGCAGGACAGTGAGGAGGCTCAATAGAGGCGATGCGCCTGCGGCGCATCCAACCCCCCTCTTCCGTAAGCTGACGAATGGGGCTGCCAGCGAGCTAACAAATGACGAAAATCCCCGACGTTGCTGGGAAGGCCGGAAGTGCCGCAAGAGAGTTAGCTATGATTATACTTTGGCCTCGGGGCGAGAGGTCGCGGGTTGGAGTCTGGAAAGGTGAAATGTTGAATTTGGAAAATAAACCAGGAGAGAAAACAGCAAAGCAAACAAACAGAGTTAAGGTGGAGCTGTGTTTATTATAAAGAATGCACAGCCCCAGCCTGTACCCACGGTAGCTTCCCCTGTTGACAGATTCCTCCTGCCATCTAACTCTAAACAAGACTCTCGGCGAAAAGGGCGAGGACTGCCCTATACGATTGCGCGGTAAACTAGGCGTGAACTCGGACCTCGCACTGTACTGCGTGTGCGGGTGACGGCAGCCGCTGGAAGGCTGCGCGTCTGGGAACTGCCGAACGGCCCGGCGGACTTGCCTGGTGTAACTCCCTGGCGGAACTGCTGCCCGATTCTGCTCTCTGCACGCCTTAAATACCCTGCTAGCCAGGGCGAGCGGGGGAGGGAAGGAGTGGCGGTGATAGCTTATCTGCGCAGTCCGAGGCCGGGAGGCGCAGGATGGTACGCTCGCTCCAGGGCCGCACGATGCTCAGAGGGGTGGGTATGCCTCCCACACACTGTGGTGCGTGGCGGGTTGCCTGCTTACAGGCGGCGGCAGCGCGTCTGGCGGCCGGCCGGCAGGGCTTGTGACGTCATAAAGGAAGGGGGGAAGGGTGGTCGGCAGGACCGTGAGGAGGCTCAATAGAGGCGATGCGCCCGCGACGCGTCAAGCATAACATCACAATTTTTTTCCCATCCCTATCAGTTCAAGCATCAGAATCAATAAACATATCTATAACTAACAAATAAATCACTACTTCCTCAGCTATGGCAGATACCATTATTTCCACCGACTATGACTGCTGCAGATGAGTGTTCCATTTTTTTCTGTCACTAAGACAACTAACTGACAAATGGTGCTCCTTAAAAGAGATACACTGACAAGTCAAGTCAACTCGAAGATCCTAGTAACAAAAAAGGAATGTAGTCTCCGTAGGGGGATGCGGATTATGCTTTTTTGAGTTTCCAGTTGCTCACCGCAGACTTTTAACACATTTGCGCATGTGCGATACTACATCCTGTAGAAGTCATAATGTCACACAATAAATTAACTTCCTACTATCTAACCCCACCAGGTTACAGACTACTACAACAAAGTACAGTATGTAGTGAAGCAGGTACACAATAGCCACCGACAGTAGCCACTGAAAGTTATCCAAAGCTACTCACGTCCCATCAATGCAAAAGTGACTATCAAAATTTATATCAGAATTCTAACATCAAAGTTGCTTGACTCTGAAGCAAGTAATCGTGTCAATACAGTTTTCCCACTGGAAAAAATAATGAAGACTAACACAAAAGTACTGTATAACCTACACCAATGTTTTTGAACCGAGCCATTATGTTCTACAACCAATTCCAAAAACATACATATACCAGAAAGATCTTTGTGAAAATTTTAGTCAAACCTTTGTTACCTAAATACCAATAGAAAGTATCTGAATCTAAGGTAACCCCTACATTTTGAATAATAAATTATGGTAAAAAGACCTTGTCCTAGATTTGGGTATATTTCCTATATGATACTACGCTTATGTAGCTGTTTGGTAGGAAGGATTTCAGGGTGTCTGCGAAATCTAATCTGTGGTAGACATGACATCAGCTATCGAGCAGCTATAGCGGTTACTTAAAGGTACTGGCTCCTCTCTGCGGAGAGTTCAGGGCCGGCTGTGCCACCTCACAGCTTCTCAATGGGATGTGTGTGTCTTGGTGTAGGTAAGGAAGGGTAGATGCTCACAAACAACATACGTATGTGTTCAACCATCAAGACTTTACCAGTTCAAATTATTTTAATTGGTAGGCTTTGAATCATATTTTTTATGTACCTGGCAAATTTTTTACATTTTCAGTTCTAGTGCATAAAAGTTTGCAGCGGCATTCCAAAATTACTAGTAATTCTTCCATTGAAATGTTTTTTTTTTTTGCTAGGCTATTCTGCTGCTTTTGGTTAGCAGATTATGTACTTCTCTTCCTCAGACTGTTGTCATCATAATTTTTTAACACTGTTAACATTTTATGAGTGAAAAGATAAATCTATGTGCTGTAAGGAATACCAAATTGTAACAGAAAATATTTTGTTTGCATTGCTTCTGCTAAAAAGAATTCATTATTTGAGCAAGAGTAAATAATTCATTAATTGAGCATTAGTAAATAAGTTTACCACTTAATTTATCTTGTTTGGGAAATTCTGTACTGAGCAAAGAAGATAGTTTTCTTTAATTACAAATTAGGGCAAATTCTTATTGTTGATTTGGCATTACAAGAAGGATACTGCCTGTTTCAGTACTTCTTTTGTTAACTCCATGTAACTAAATGCAGTTAAAATATTAACTCTTCATTTACTGGCTACTAGCTTGGTAACGTAAATTTTACTGTCAAAATGGCTGACCATTTAAAAAAATATGTAGGCATACTTCTGCAAGTAGTTTCTCTATAAAGAAATGGGGAAAGTTATGGTAAGAACATCAAGATGATGATAATTATGCTATACACACACACAAATAGTTGTGAAGCTGAAATATCACATCTCTGAAGTGGTAATGTACAGCAGCGTGCTTGCTGGCGCCCAAAGTTTATTACGCCTTTTTCGCTACCTTTCACGAACGTTTTACGCTAAACCTGCGTGACCCTAGGAACCCTAGCCATGTAAGAGCGATATGTAGTGTGATTAAGGCTCCATCTTTGGTCACGTTGTTATTTATATATTGGAGGTTATGATGTCCCTGTTCGGGGACGACAGAATGTAATGTGGCTGCTTCTCCTCCGTTGTTATTTATATATAGATGTTGGAAGTACGTCGCCGTGTTGTTATTGTTTATATATATTTGTTAGAGGTTATGTCCCTGTTCGGGGCGGCGGTGTGTGATGGGGCTCCGTCTACGTATGTGTTGTAGGTTATGTTGATCCTTGCTGCCGGCGACGACTTATCAAATTAGACTTTTCCTTGTTTGTTATTTATATGCCTGGATAGCCTGAGGAGTTTACCTAAGGAGTTTACATAGAAGAAAAAAGAAGCCAATTTCTTTAATAACTTTCAGTCTTTTAATAATAGTTCACCAGACGTACATGGCACAATAACGTACAAAAATTCTTTCCCGTGATTTATGTCTTACAGTGTGAATGTGAATAGGTAACACCAGTGGCGGAATTCACTAAGTCATGAGTGTTCGTCCCAGTTTATTATCGGTTGTA
>PNEQ01113962.1:0-20021 GCA_003012365.1 Medauroidea extradentata
GTCATCCCGCGCAATTTTTTGTAGTTTCCGATATTTACTTGAATGTAGAAAACTCCAAAAAAGTGGTCATAACTTCGTTAAAAAAATTCTAAAAAATATTTTTTCATGGTCAGTCTACTTGAAATTTTTCTCTGATTCTTATGCCATGCAACAACAATCGAAAATAAAAAAAAAATCCGTCGCTCCATTGCCCTTAAACACTGATTGTTTTGATTCAAACATGTGTACAAAAAAATAATACCACATTCTCAATTGGAAGAAAAAAAACACGATACTGCATGCCTTAAAATGATATACATACAGGATTTTTCACAGAACCCAACAGTAAAAAAAGTTCTGGTTAATGTGAAGGTTGCGCCACCCCTGTTATTTACATGAAGGGGAGAGTTTTAACAAGCGGTTTCAACATAGCTTTGAGGATCTCAACAATACTAAACACTGTGCTGAAAATTGTAATCGAACTTAAAGTAGTTTCCGATATTTTCTGGAAAAAACATTTTAAAAATGGATTTTCAAAGGTTCATATCTCCCTTGAAAATAGCACTAGACGAAAATGACTTGGCGTGACTATACCTCAATTTTTATGAGGAATCACCTCCCAACATTTGTAACATAAGTTAAGAAACAGCCTCTGTGTGTGTGTGTGGTCTATGTATATAATAATATTAAATTTAAGTTAATACATCACACAAGACATGCTGAATACGCAAAAAGGAAAAATCCTTTAATATAGTTTACAATAATAATAATAATAATAATAATAATAATAATAATAATAAATCACAGCCTTACAATTAAATATATAACTTGCTTTAGTGAACATTGTACAAAAGCATTGCATGATCTAGTGTTTGGTTCAAAGTGCAGAACTACTATTGATTGTGGGCACCTTCAGCTAGGTTTGTGATGCCATTTTTCTCTGCTTGTACTTCCTCCCTTCCCTGCGCTCACACATTCGGCTACTCTGGCCAGGTTCCCCAATGTATGGGTGGGAACGCTTTTGCTAATTTTATCTGCCTGTCCTGTATATAAGCATGTAGTCTCATGGGACCATAAGAACATTTAAGAGCTGCTTGCTCCAGTAGTGAGTAGGTTGGTCAGGGAATTGTACCTCATTGTTGGCAAGAGGGATGTTACCATGTAGGTATGTACGGAGTTTAATGAAACTTTGTGGTTTTTTCAAAACTACCTTTTTGGCTGCCGTCTATAAGAAAGTTCCTTTTGGCTTTAGCTGTGGCAGTTTTCTTTGGATTTAACGTCACATTAATTTGTTGTATAATTGACTGTTTTATTTTCCGAGATGTTACGGCCAATGGCTTTGAAGGCTTGTGCGCATCACAATGTTTCATACTGATTCTACGATATTTGACTGATTGCTATAATTGTTCTTAACTTGCGTGGTTTGAGGTCACTATAATGGGGATGGTACCAAGAGAAACAATTTAATATTTACATGATTATTTCTCAATAGTTTCGCACCAAATGGAACCACATAAAGTAATAATTCCATATGTATTTTAATTTTCAAGTTATTGAGCTTTGAAAATGTCATATTTTCAAACGCCGCCGTAAACAATCAAAACACGTTCTTATTGGCTAACACAACGAAATTGGACAGTTGTTTTAATTTGCCTCCCATCTGCCAGGCATTATAGTAGGTTTTGTAATCTTACACAGACTTAAAAAACTGGGCAAATTTAATAAACCAGATTATTTAAAAGCTAACTCACAAAATTTGCTCATTGTCAATGCATGCATAGTTATAGTTAAAGACTTCCTTAGTTAATAACGAAAATTTCACTGGTACCGAGTTAACGAGGAATGAAGACAGCACGGTAGCTCTCGCACACTGTGACTTTTAGTGGTAGGTTTGAATTTATGTCCGTGTAATTCAAATCCCGGAGTGATGATAACTTACTATGAATCCATTTCATTGTGTCAAATCCGTTCAATAATACATTTCGGTTTAAAGTCAACCATATGAAGGTCGCATGCATCCAAAAATTGAATCTATCGAGCTAACAGTTTGAAACTGTGTAAGCAAACCTGCTGGTTTTCATAGATTGGTGATCGAGTGTTCCGATTGTGCAAGTCGGGAAAATAATATAATACATAAATTTATCTATTAAAAAAAACAAGTTTTTGTTCCCAATTATTGTTTTGTTTCTTATGAGTGACAGTGAGAACTGCCCGCAGTAATGCTACCATCTATTGACACATTTTGCAAAACCCGCCCACCACTGAATTATCAGCCAATCACAGGAAACTTGTACTGGGCCATTGGCTAAGTCGTTTCTACACGCTCACACGGTGGAACAGCAAAAACACAATAAATTGAACAGATGTCGAGATTTGGTCGCAACTTTTTAACTTAAGATCTTATTTATTTCATGGTTACCGTGTCCTACAGTACACAATACACTGAAATAACCATCGCATACATAAACTATACTGCTGTCGCTAATAACAGACACTATCAGAAACCATGCAGTCCGTCTTGTGTTGTCACACGGCACTGTGGTAATTATTGTATTTGGAATAAATTACATTATATTGCTGCACAAAGGAGCTACTATAGACACTATAAGGAGTCCCAGCCATACCCATTCTTACCACACAAACAACCATATTTAATGCAATTTATGTAAGTTGCTGTAGAGTTAAGAGTAAACAGACATGCAATAACACGTCTAATGACGTCACAGGGCGGCACTCGTTTTTAGTGAACTAAAATAAACACTATCTTACATTTCTCTCGGGTTATACGGATGCAAATAAAGAAAGTGTGGTACAGTTATTCATTAAAGTAAACATACTATTAAATAAATAAAAATTTAAAAATAGGTAATATCCCTATTGGATATGTGTACCCAATTTGACCCTTTTGGTATCATTGCTACATCTCATTTGTTTTGGCAGTTTGGCATAAATACACGATAATCACATAATATTTACTGTTTATTGTCCTGCCATTGTAATTTGAAATGGTTTTTCTTGTGCTGTCCCATCGAGTCTATGACAATGTCCAACGTGTTCTACGAGTATTATTTTTGTAAACGTTATATTTATATTTAAAGTATTGTATCAGGTTTCCAAGTCATTACCCTATTTGGCAAGGTGGACAAACTTGTTTGTATTGGAAGATAACGCACAAACTAAATAGTAATAGAACGTAAAATGACGTGGTGGCTCGTTTCACACGGGCGAACTTCGCTGTTTAATGGCTGCTTGATGCTGTTGACACTAGTCCAATGTATTGAACGGGTCTTCCGACCCATTCGTGTTTAGTGCTGGGAGTGAGCTTGGGAGGTGATGAGGCTTTAGCTTGGGATTGGGGTAGTTCCAGTCTGGAAGTAGTATGCTGTCTCTCTCACCTCTCCTGTGTTAGGTGTGCCACCATCATTCTCCATTTAACGGCTCGAGTGGCTATCGAGCAGATTGGACGGTAGTGGAGAGCAGGGGCTCTCGGATGGGAGGGAAGAGGAAGAGTAGGGAAGGGGGAGTCGGCTTGATGTAAGTCGAGCATACAGGGCCTTGTTCAATGCTGGGTTGGCTCTGGTTAGGGTCGTATGTCGCAAAACACGGGTGCATTATGCACTGTGAAAGAAAACTGCCTGGTTTTGCTTGTTGACTTCGACTGTGTGGAGTGACAGCTGAACGACTTCAGAGTGACGAATTCTCGGGTTGAGAGTTCCTGGCTGAGAGCAGGAAAACCCAGAGTGTCGCAAATAAACGTGGCTTTCGTGAGTTCGAAAGCGAGTCCACACCTAGAATTGACGAGGGAGAGGACGAAGCAAGGTATACTGCGGTGAACCCCCCTTTAGTTCGCCGCTTTCTATTGGAGCTGTCATTCCTCTATGAAATTCTGGGATGAAGATTCTCTTTAGATAAAGGTGTTTACTTGCTTTTTCACTATTTTACTAGCAACAGTGCCAAGATTCTAAAACTTTAGTCTTGTATAGTCGTGATTTCAAGGATAATTCCAGAACAGGAGGCCCTTCAAACTGGAGTGTTGCGGAATTAAGTGTATGGTGAAAGTGTGCTCAGGTTTTACAATATAATGGGTCAAGAAAGAGTAATATTGATTTCGATTGAGTTTAACTCACGAAAGTGAATTGTAACAGGAGGATTCTTAAGTTAGTTTTTTTTTGTGTGTGCCAAGGTCGAGTAAAATAATGGTTATTGTAACAAAAGATATAAGATAGTACTGAATGTGTATAAATTCCATCTTGTTCAGAATTCTTGTTTTCTCACTATGCAATCTAAGTCACAATACCTATAAGGATAGATTGTCGACGAAATAACTCCACACAGAGGAAGTTTGTATTTGAGACTTGATAAATTGTGCCTAATGTTAATTGAAGATTGGTTCAGTATGTTTGGCTACTGCATGTTACTAGATTTCCTATTGGCCTGGCTGCCGACTAGTAGGTCAGCAGTAGGTGTTTCCGCCATGTTCCTAGCCGGGAAGCCATTTTGCTGGCGTGTGTAACTGAGTTAGCCGTTCCACTGGCAATTTTACTTCTGAATTCCTAAATATTCTATGATATAAGTGTCATGGGTACTCGTACGTTATTGGAACATAGATGATTGGTTGTATACGTAAGAATCTTTGTTTTGTGTGTAATACATATGCCAGGTGTCAAATGTATTTGAATGCATCAGAAGGTGGTAACAGTTTAATTTGAAAACAAAATTGTCCTGGATCATAAATTATTTGCATCAATCTTCATTATAATTGATTCTTGATTTGGATTAAAATCTTTCAAATATTAATCAATTCCTTTAAAATATCTTTTACAACATTGTGAATATATCACCTTGAATAACTTTCTCAATCATTAAATACTTGTCATAATCATCGATTAAATCTAATAACTGTTCAGTGATTGTTAACATAGCATCCTATGACAAACCAGGTGCTGTCAAATTTCAAGTTGGGTCTAAACCATAAGAATTTGTAAAAAAAGTTCATTTTTTTAAATTATAGTAACTACTAATAATAACGCTTAAGTTTTTAAAATTAAGTCATGGTATTCAGCAAGATTTATGTGTATTAAATTTTTCCCATACATTCGTAGCATTTTAATAATCGTTATCAGATATACCAGAATTATTTTATTTGTTATAAAACGTACTTTGTGATGAAAGTTTTGTTTCACTAAATATTTTCCAACTATCTATATAAACATTATTTTAAAAATCAATTCAACATTATCATTTTCAAAATTTGACTGAATATGTGTTATTTGGGCTATTGCTGAAATTTTTGATAATGTAGCCCATCTATTGGCTATGAATTCAAGAGTATTGACAAATTAAATTTCTAAATCTTCAAATTGTTTTGAAATAGTAATAAATTAGAATTAACTATTAAATTAATTATTTCACTATACAGTATAACACCGCATTAACGAACTTCGGTATTATGAACATGTAACCTAAAACAAACTGTGTTAGTTTGGTCCCGACAATGGCCTATGTATTTCAAAAACAATATTTTTCAAAACAACAAATTTTGAGGTTAACAATTTTTAACAGTTCGTTAAAAATTCACTATGACGTATAAGTTATTTTTAACTCGTAACTGCATATTTTTAAACAATATTGTTCGTAATTCGCCAAAGAGGAACGTCCCGGTACAGTAACAAATATGGCCGTCCATTTTAGAATTGGTTTGTTTGCTACCATGTGTGAATACATAGGCACAACTTTGATACATCATGCTATGGTTGTATTATAGGTTGGAAAGACGACAGTATTAAAAACAGGCCTACATCACGGTCGTAGAGAACAGATCTGGACACTCGCCTATCTACCAATGTACGTATTTTGCTTGACCCTTTTGTTGTTTGGCTAAAGTTCACCAAATTACAGAGAATGTTGTGCTTTTTGGCGCTGTAATCCAGGCGGTCGGACTCAAACTCCGTCCACTTTTTTCTATTGTTAACATTATAAAGTAAATAAAGATTTCTGGAGCTATGATTTTAAATTATGAGCGAAGGAAGTATTTCATAAATTTTTTATCTTAGTGGGAGGGACGTGGGAGGAGTTTGAGCTCGACCGCCCGGATTACGGTGCTAAAAATGTATAGCATTATTGGCAACTTGGTGAACTGCAGCCAAACAACAAGGGGGTCAAGTTTCCAGACGAGTTCCAGACACGTTCTTCTACGGCCGTGGCCTACATATACTGAAGTTGATTTCATTTATGCCATGAAACATGGCCATAAAGATGTCGAAAGATGGCCATACTGAAAAAATCTAAGGCCATTGTTATTGTCGGCGTGTTCGTTTACTTTAGTGCTATGGAGTTTGGCTACTTGAATAATTTTTTTTAATGAACATGCCATGAATTGTTTTTGACTGTTTTTTGCTTAAAAAGTCAACAAGGATAAAAAACAGTCAAAATAAAATAATGATGTCTATAATAAAAGAAGTGGACAAGGGCAAAAAAAAATTTAACATTGCTAACGAATTTGGGCATGTAAAATCAACAGTGTCCACAATTTTAAGGGCGTTCAAGTGGGAAAACATTACTTGAAAGTACAATTTCCTCTTACGAAAAAAATTTAGCTCAGCCAGTTTTTCCATAATGTCAGTTCAAAGTCAAAATTTGTATATTTTTACTTAATGCAAAACTTGAAAACCAGTAAACATAACGAAATGGAAAAAATCACATCAAAAATACATGCCATGGCCTACGGATTGAAGCAGTACTTATTTTTTTTTAAATACTAAATATTTATGTAAAGGGTTTCTATATGCTTCAAGCCGTAGACCGTGGCATGTAGTTTGGATGTGATTTTTTCTATTTCATTATGTTTACTGGTTTTCAAGTTTTGCATGAAGTAAAAATATGCAAATTTTGACTTTGAACTGACATTATGGAAAAACTGGATGAGCTAAATTTTCTCGTAAGAGGAAAATGCACTCTCAAATAATGTCTACGAATCTAACCATATTTTTTACAAATATAAAATTATGATATTTCCCCACTTGAACGCCCTTAAGTTAATTCCGGAACTAAGGAAAATTAATTTTCTTGCCTAAACTCGAAATTGTGTTCAGCACTGCATGTGATACTGGAGAAAAGTTTGTTATCATACTCTCCTCTGAAAACTTAGGACACTATAGACACTGAAAGAGACATTAAAGAGATTTAGCTGAAGAAAATGACAAATACCAAGATGTAGTCATACATTCAGGATGATTTTTTTTTACAAAATTTATACTTGTTTTTAATGTAACTTAATTTAGATGAATAAGCTTCCTTTGTGTGCTTGCTGTAACAAATAATTTAACTAAGTGCTTTGAAATGGATCACTATAGCCTTCACAAATTTCACAAAGTTAAGGCCTCACTCTTTAGTTTAGCAATGGTATCTAAAATACTTTTTTAACGCAAATTAATACATATAGCAAAAATTCATTCTGGCAGTTTTAACACATATATCATGGTTTGTATCTGAATTTTTCTATCGCAATACACCAAACAGATTTTTAGAGTTTTGCCCCTGACATAGTACATATTTTGTTGTTAAAATTAAGCCAAAATGAAGCAAAATAATTTTTTGCTAGCAAACTGTACATTATTTAAAAAAACGCTCTGACAAAATTGTGTATCGTATGACTGTACACAGTCTCAAATTTTTTCAAAGTATTTGGATAAAAAATATTCAAGATATTAGCAATTGTTTGAAATAAATTAAAGATCATGGCCTTTAAGCTTGCATACTTCATTCTTTAAACTTCACATAATTTTTTTTACACATTTTCTTATGCAATGTAATGGATTGAAACCGTAAAATTTGTAACATTTTTAGTTTTACATTTTATCATACTTAGGTGTATTCAAGTTTAAAATTTGAAATTTAGACAAGACTGCAATAATTAGTTTATACTTAAATTAGTGTAAAATGAAAACATGAAAACTTAAGGATAACATGTTAAATTTATTGAGAAAAAAATTTAATTTTTTATTTTACAATATATCTTAATTCTGTAATACCTAAGTAAGAACTGTAACCAAATAAATTACGAAAATAAATACAGCCGAGCCTCATTACTATGACAAGGTACGGTTCCCGAGAAATTCTATCGTAGTTATGTTGTCATACTTGCTGAATTAACCTCTCTCTCTATATATAATTTTTCCCCTTACAAATAAAAATTTAAAAAATAAGTGAATTTTTTTGCTGTACTTTAAGTGGTGTTTTAACTGTCGCTGGAATAAAACACACTTTTTAAAAATTAAATGATGATGTCATGTAATAGCCATATTTTCCTAAATAAAATGATACTTGAAAGACCTATAATAACCTCTCCTCGTAACAAATATTCTGCTAAGTCACGCAGGGGGAAGAGAATTCCCGCTGGTGTGCTGCTAATATATGACAAAGCTGACAACTATGTGGCGTGAGCACCGCAAGCAGAGACAGAATATAACCTTGCGCAGCTGCTGTCTCTACGCCTGCCTCCCTTGTGTAGTTGCTTCCACTTATTAGTGTCACTTAGCACCCACGGATGATTGGTTTCTTTCTCTTACTGTGATTCTCCAAGTATACCTTCTCTTTGTTTTCTTTTTAAAATCAGATGCCGGTGTTGTTTACAAGAGTTTTTGAAAGCTATTGCTTAATAACCTATTTGTATTACATGTTTATAACGCCACAAATGTAAAACGTTGTTAATTTACTGTCTCCCAGAAAATAAAAGTTACTAGACTTATCTCAAGGAAGAGATCTTGTATCTGGCAATCATTCACTAGCCACACGTGTTGACTAAATTAAAGGTTGTGTGATGAGAGGGTCTAAGAATGCAGCATTACGAGTGTGTGTTTATATAACTATTCCCTCGAGCCTAAAGATGTTTACTCTTTAGATTGAACATTGTTAATTGATTTTTAAAAATATTTAACTGTGGCCCAAAATATTGCAATTTTTATGAGCAAAATTAAGACCTTTTTAATCAAACGGGATATACAGGGTGAGTCGGGAAGAAAGGGCAATATTCTAGGACGTGATAGTACTGGACATTGTGATCAAAAAAGTTCACGTGAACATGGGGTCAATATGTGACTATTATCGAGATAGCCTCGATTGAATGAAAAACATTGAAAACCTGTAAATGTATCTTATTGTTTTATTTTTGTGCTTTGTGTTCTCGTTTCAGTGAAAAGGAGATTGTAATAAATTATGAATCACACTCCTTTCTCTTTGCATTTCAATTTATGTCAAGTTGGCGATGGGTTACCATGGAAACTTGGTAGTAACAGCTTTATTGATTATTTTGTGGACCATGAACATGGTTGGGTCTTTGTTTCTACATTTGTTTTGTGATACCGACGGTTTGATTCGAAAATGGACTGTATCAATTATGTAATTAAATTACATACATCAATTACGTTAATTTCCTTTATTATATTATGTACAATAATAAATAGTCTTGTTGAATTTTCCAAAGAAAACAAAAACAAAAATCCACAATAACATAGAATAATATTAACAAATCTAAACATCCCGCCCACCTTGAAATAACATATTTCAATTACTATTGGTTAGGAAGTGGACACAATTTTACAGATGTGCGTCGGATTGTGCCATTAGCTGTGCATACTGTAGCAACCCTGGATACACCATCTTTTCCAGGATGCACTTGGATTATACGTCCCAGCTGCCATTGTAGAGGTGGAAGTCGATCTTCTTTTATGAGAACTAATTGATCAACAATCAAATTTATCTTGCCATCTTGCCATTTGTTCCGCTGTTGGAGAGTATGTAGATAATCTCTATGCCAGTGTTGCCAAAAGTCTTGATGGATTCTCTGAACAAGCTGCCAACGTTGAAGACAATTTAGTTGATATGATTGCAGATTTTGTTCGGGCAATGCCACTGGGGACTCCAAAGTTAAAAAATGTCCTGGTGTCAGTGCCTGTAAATCGGTGGGGTCAGAACTTAAGAGGGCAGAGAGGGCGAGAATTTAGGACAGCAGCTTCTACCTGTACCAATACTAACCACAATTGTAATGCAATATCCAATTCAACTGGAGTTAAATTGCTCACCTTTCGTAAATGCAGTGGAACATGGCAGTTGTATGTGAAACGTTATACATGAACAGTCACTCTAAGTAACTTCCCTAAACTGCTAAATGTATTAAAGGGTGCTCGGTACGGTATGCTAAACAGCGAGAAACATGTGTACCGTTATTGAACATTATTGAGAGAACGAATGAAGTTAAAATATATCGTTTTCGGAAGTAGGTGTCGTAAAGTCGTATAATTGTCTAAGACATTTGATGTGTATAAAAATCATTTAACTTTTTTAAAGAAAAAAATGTGGAAAATAAGCCTTTTTTAATGATTTAGTTAATTGTAATAGAGTAATGCAGGCATGAATAATGCATAAAACTGTGTTCCTTACCATGCTGTATAGTACGTTGCAATCTGAACTTTTCTGGAATAACTATTATCCTGTAAAAACAGTAATTAAAACTAAATAATTTCAATTTTTTACCCGACGAAAACAGGACCTCTACTTGTGGAGATATGTTGCTTCTATCCCCAGTATCTTGAGTGAACGCAGAGCAGTTATGAGAGGACGAGAAGTGGCAACTCATGTTACCAAAACTGACAGGGATTATCTGCAGCGCCCGATCTATCAGCTAGAGCCAGATTCTCACGAAAATGCCATGAGTCCTACGGTAAAGACGAGTGAGGAGTTATTTTATTCAGTTTTGTTTTTGTGTAGATTACGAATATTATAACTCGTAAAACGAAATTTCAATGTTCTGTAACTTTTTTTTAAAGACAATATGAAAGCCACCGATTTCGATTCCTGGGTTAGCGTATTCGTATTCTACAGAAAATACTGAATAAAATTATACCTCACTCGTCTTTACCGCATGATTGAAGCCATTTAGTCACTCAGCTGATAGACTAACAAGCCTGTTCCTTTGTCTCAATTGGTTCATTACAAGCTTTCGTTTAGAACGTTCTGCGTTTTGAGGATACGTATATTGTAAATTGCGTACAAGTTATACAATACAAATAATAAAAACTGCTCGGTGTTGATCAATTTATTCTTCAATACACCAGTAAGAAAGTACTTTACTGCCTACCCCGTGTAAGAATTCCATATTTTGACAGCCAATGCTACCAATACTTTTAACACGTGCCAGACACGTGGCAACCATTTAAAACAACAGGACGTAACCGTATGACCTGATGAAGCAGTAGTGGCAGCCCTGATCAACAAATCGGCTAACTTCCATCGCCGACGTTGAAAGTAGTGTGTATTATATATGTAAAATACGTCAGCATTTTAGAGGAAACGTAATATAATAAAACTGCTTCGTAGCTGGCATTAGTCAGTTAACTATTTTATTCTATTCAAATAGCGTAATTTTATAACTAATTTACAAACAACTGCACCGTTATCAGTCGACCTGTAACCAAAGCAAAGCACGGCCATTCGCGATTGTGAAAAGTTACTAAATTCGCGTGTGTTTGAGATTCTTATAATGTGGTACTTTATTATTCTGTGCATATATTTAATATATTGTAATGTAGGGATTATAAAACCCAGCCTGTAATCGCCAATGAGATATGACGTCTGGCAACCAAAAAAAAGAGCGGCCATTTGCGTTGCCAGTGTTTGAGCTTCTCGTGTGTTCGGTTCGTTTGAGATTCTTGTACGGTGTTATTTTAATATTTTGTGCATGTATGTAATTGTAATATATTGCAATGCAGGGATTAAAATACGCGACGTGTAATCGCAAACAACAACGGGATATTAAGACGTGATTCGGAAGACAGTAACTGCTGAAGTCATGTCTACAAAAACAGTCGCTAAATAAGTAGTAGGTAATCCGTCCAGAGAAAAGTGCTACATAAAATAAAAAAATAAAAAATTACCCAATTTTTATTTTAACAGAATTTGTGGGTGAACACTTACGGTTCTTGTTTTAGTCCTATATGTAAACATGCTTTTTCAAGTCGCCGACTCAATAAATTCTTTTTGTAAGAAAAAGTCCATATTTTTTAATCAAGTAAGTGGTTATTATAAAGTCCACGTGAGATTTTGTGCCTGTCAGCTGCAAAAATTTAGGCCTACAATTACCAAAAGAAACGACCAGAAGACGTGCGCCTATATATTTCCCGATCATTAGTGTACCTGTTTAATGATATTTGTTAATCAACAAAATGATTTAAAGCTGATCTGGGTAATTAGGCCTACCCATGTTTGTTTAATACTTACACTTTTCATTGAGGTATTATTTCCGTTTAGGTTATGAGAGCACAAATGTTGGCTGTATAGTGTACAATAAATAGTCACATGACTATAATCACACTGATATTTCGAAGGTAGGCCTTACAACAAAAGGTAAGTTTGCTTAATAGTCTACAACTGGAAACTTAAACTAGGCCTATACAGCTTTATGATCTGATAGTGCAGAACCTAATTGAAGGCAACACGAAAAATAATTGTAATAATGTTTGCATGAATTATTTTATTTATTATTTTAGTTTAAATATGTTTGCTTGCACTGTCATAAGCTCTTGCAACTTCAGTTTTGTTGTAACCAAATAAGCTTCTATTATTTAATATTTTTAGATGTCAAGTAGAAAACATAAGTTGGCCATACATGTTTGTTTATTTTTAGTAACGTCATTAAATGTTACAATTTTGATCATACCTAGGAAAATATACAAACTAATGTTAAATTTTAAATAATTTTAGTAGGCTATCCATTGTTGTAATATGAAATAATTCCATTAACATTGCCCACCTAACACTAGTAAGATTAATGTGCAGCTAGTATTGAAAATAAATTATTTGTCTGAGATCTAAAAAAAAATAATCTAAAGAAAATCACAACACACTTTGGATGTTACTGCAATCATAATATACCTTAACTATTGACATGTTTTGGTTGTCAGCTGGAAAGCACATGGTGGTGGAAAGATACGTATGTTTTTGTTTACAGTGTCTTACTTTTTTATGATCTGTCAAATAATGGAATTCTTACACGGTATGGACAGTAGAAGAAAATCATTAGAATAATAGCTAGCATAAGAGTCCCTAACTCATCCAAATCCTAATTATAGAAACCGAAAATACACTGCCGTCCTTGAAAATGCATGAAACTGTTACTTTCGCAATTAAAATTTTTCTGCGACATTGTACATGGAAAACAAAGTGTTCAGTTCAACTCATTCACAAGTACTGGTACTAGAATTCTGCGTTTGTTGGCCAGACTGTCGGCACTACGCCTCCACTTCGCAGTTCGAGGAAGGAACGGGTTATCAGCACAACAATCTTAACACGTATCATGTATCCCATTGCTTGCCATTGGACTCACAGTGGAAGAGGTGTCTAACGACCATCCAAGAAAACATACAAATATTAAGCTAGTTTGACGCAATGCCCTTGTCGAGCCAGACAGCCTTAATAACTTGAGCAAGTCATTATCAGTCGAAACTGTTACTAAACTTATTAATTTAGCTCCTAACAGCAGAGGATTAACTAATCCTATATTAACAGACTCAGCGGGCCAATTATCTTCAGGTTCAGACAACCAAGGTGGACCAGACCACCATAGATTATGATTCAGAAGTTGAGATGGCAGAAGTCCTCGCGGACTGAAGTCAGCTGGGTTGAACTGAGATTGTACATGAGCCCAACATGATGAAGGTGTTAACTCTTGAAGTTTGCAAACTCGATTAGTAACAAATGTCTTAAGGCGATGTGGTGATGTCTTGATCCATGCTAGAACAACTTGTGAATCAGTCCAAGCCCTAATACATGAAATATTAAGTCTTCTTCCATATATCTTATTTACATGGTCCAACAACTGAGACAACAAAAGAGCTCCACACAACTCTAATCGTGGAAGAGATTGTGTTTTAATTGGTGCTACCTTTGATTTTGCCATCAACCGATAAATAGTGACAGTGTTGTCAAATTGTACTGTTCGTAGGTAGACCATGTCGGCATAACCAATTTCTGAACTGTCAGAAAAACCATGAAGCTGATATGAGTAATTATCACTTGTAACCAATCGTGGTATCTGTAAAGTTGACAATTTGGGAAGCTCTTGTTTTAAACTCTTCCATCTGTTTATTAGTTCAGAAGGGAGTTCAGCATCCCAACCAACACATTTGGTCCATGAAACTTGGATAAGATGTTTAGCATACATTAACACTGGTGTTAGCCAACATAATGGATAGAACATCCTAGCTATGTCAGATAAAATGGTACTTTTAGTAATAACGTTGTTGCTTGGATGCAATTTGTATGAATATGTGTCTGAACTAGGATTCCACTGAATACCTAATATCTTCACAACTGAACAATTATCGTGGTCCATGTCAAATGACTGTGGAAGCTCAAAATCTTCAGGAGGGAGCCACTTTAAAAGATCTTTATTATTACTATTGAATTTCAGTAATTTAAATCCTCCTTTAGCTAGAAGCGATATCATGTCCTTCTGGATGGCTATTGCCAATTCAATAGTAGGGGCTCCGGTGACTACATCATCGACATAAACTTCAGATTGTAATATGGTTGATGCGTCAGAGAACATCTCCATTTCATCATCTGCTAATTGCTTCAATGTACTTAGAGTTAAATATGGAGCGGAAGAAACACCATATGTGACAGTCTTTAGTCTGTAATCAGTAATGGATTCATTCTCATGAAAGCGCCAGACGATGCATTGATAATTCCACTGGTTAAGATCAACAGAAATCTGGCGATACATTTGTTGAATGTCGGAAATAAATACCACTTTGTGAAGACGGAACTGTAACAAAACATCTCAAATTTGACTTTGCAATTTAGGGCCTGTCAGAAGAATGAGACACCAGTGGAGGTTTTAGCTGATGCATCAAATACAACTCTAACTTTAGTTGTTGAACTATCGGGTTTGATTACACAATGGTGGGGTATGTAATTAGAAGGTGAATAATTAAGTTCATTCTTTGGAACCTTTTCCATATGTCCTCTAGACAAGTAATCTTGCATAAATTCATCGTACATTAGTTTAAATTCAAGATTACCTTATAGACGTCTCTCTAAATGCAATAGACGGTTGACCGCTTGTGGCCGTGAAGATCCCAATTTCAAATTTGATGAAGAAAATGGCAAGGAAACACAAATAGCGTCTGTTGGAATCTCTCTTGTATGTTTTAACAAACAGTTCTTCACAATGGCTCTCCTCCTTTGACTTATGAATAGTGATGGGAAATTCTTTTAACTCCCAGAATAGTTTAACCATCTTTTCCAAGGATGGATTACTTGTAAATAGTGAAACACAACTATTGGTGATACTTTTGGATGGTTCCTCAGCTTCTACCTTTCCCATGATTATCCAACCAAATACAGATTCTAGAGCAGATGGCAGTCCAGTTATCCTACGTCCAGTAAATAACTGTAGAAATATATCGGCCCCGATGAGCAAATCTATAGGTCCAGGAGTGTCAAAAGACGGATCCGCCAATGTGAGATGTTTCACAGATTTAATAACTGCTAACGAAACCTTTTGATTAGGCATATTGTTGACAAGTTTAGGTAAAATAAACACATCCACTACAAACTGACATTTGTGATCTCCAACTGGACATATTGTAAGTGAAGTAGTTGATTTAGCTGTGTGGATAGGTATGTTACCCAAACCTTGCATAGGAAGATAAGCCCTTTTTCGACTTAATCTCATGCCTTGCAAACATCTTTCTGTTACAAAACTGGCTTGGCTAGCACTATCCAATAAAGCACGGACAATGTGAGAGTGTCCAGATGAGTAAAATATTTTTACTTGAGCTGTGCTTAAAAGGACAGTTGTGGATGATATGGTCTTGACAGAATCTATTGCTGAACATAACGTATTAGAGCTAGTTTCTTCATTACCAAGAATTTCATTTACATCATGAATGAATGGTTGAGTATCATGATCTTTAGACCTTTGAACTAAATGGAGAAGAGTGTGTTGTTTAGCACCACATTCACGGCATGTGAATTTTGAGGTACAATTAGTTGACAAGAGTGAATACTTTAGGCAGTTGAAACACAGCTTCTTATCCTTAATGTACTGATATCTTTCAAATGTATTAAGTTGACGAAAGCCTGGACATTCGCCTAAATAGTGTACTTCGTCACACATGCAATTTGACTTATTTGCATTGACAATGCATTGAGTTGTTGTGTTATAAGATTGTCTCCAGGATAGCTTTGTGTGTTGTACCTTTATTTGCTGAGATTGGGCAGTTACTACCTTTATCCCAGATGCTCTTACCGGTTCCTGAGCTCTGCAAAGAAGTTCCAAAAATTCTATGAAGTCCTGCATTTTGGGAAGTTCGTTACTAAGAGTTAGCGCCCACTGTGTTTTTAAGGTAACATATAGTCGTTTAGAGAGAATAGGGAGTAACACTAAATCCCACTGATCCACTGGAATCGATAATGCCTTAAGAGCAGTTAAATTTTCAATAACAATGGTCAAAAATTTACGTAAAGTCGTGGGTGATTTGGCCTATGTTGTCAGAGCTTGGAGAAGTGCCTCAACGTGAATTGCAAATACTAAGCGTTTGTTTTCGTATCTCCTTTCCAGCAGATTCCAGGCTACATCAAAATTCGCATCAGTCAGTGGCAAAGATTGAATCATGCCCAAAGGTTCATCTTCTACCGAGGTTCTTAAATAGGCCAATTTTTCTACTGGAGATAACTCTGTATTAGAGTGTTTAAGCACCTTAAATAAATTTGAAAAGTTTGCACATTCTTGTGATTTGCCTTGAAATCTAGGAAGAGATATCTTTGGAAGAGTTACTTTCGGTTTTATTTCTCATGTGTGAACGATCGTGTGATCCTTAGGTTTGACTAAACTTAAACTATTTAGGGCTGCTATAATTTCAAAATATTTTGTGTCGAATTCAGATAGATGAGTGTCATTTTTGATAGTATTATCCACTTCACCTTCTGCGGCAGTTTCTATTGAGACCAGATCTGCTTCAAACTGATCACGTACCTTGTTTAAATCTCTCGAAGTGGCGATTAATAGATTTATCTTTGAAGGATCCATATTTGAGGCATGAGTCAAATCAAAGGCACGGTTTAAACGACCTTCTGCAAGACGCAAACATACTAGAGCTGCTTGCACTTCTGTCATTTTGCTTACGTAATAATAATTGTATGTTATCAATTGGACACACTGTGACGAAAGACAGTGACTGGTAATAATTCTCAATTACAATACTAAGGTTATATGCCAGTAGAAAGTAAATCTACCGCTTACCTTCTTGATTTCGATGTTCGTATACACATAAATTGTTCAGTATTTCTGTATGAAGCCACAGATCCGGCCCGGAGAACCAAAATGTTTGATTCGTAAATGGACTGTATCAATTATGTAATTAAATTACATACATCAATTATGTTAATTTCCTTTATTAGATTATATACAATAATAAATAATCTTGTTGAATTTTCCAAAGAGAACCAAAAACAAAAATCCACTATAACATAGAATAATATTAACAAATATAAACACCGACAGTGTGAACGGACTGTGTGAACGTACAGTGTGAACCGGACAGTTCAAGATGCCACACATCTACACAAATGCAGAGTACGTAGACATGCTGATTGTTTATGGTTTCTGCAATTGTAGTTCCACTGCAGCTGTAGAAGAGTACAGCCACCGTTTTGCCATGCGAAGAATTCCTGACAGAAGAGTGTTTTCCAGGGTTTGTAATACATTGCAGGAGAGTAATTCGCTTCCTAGTGCTCATGTTAGTTCGGAACAAGGAATTGACCAGCACGAGGATGAAGAAGAGAACATTATCGGCGATGTTCAGCACAGCCCTACTACTAGCACTCGGCATATTGCAGCACGGTGCAATGTTTCACAAACACATGTATGTCGATTACTGCATTGTGAACTATTGTACCCATTTCACCTACAGCGTGTGCAAAATCTTCATGTAGGAGACACCGCCAAACGTCTACAATTTTGTAACTGGTTTCAAAACAATCATCATTTGGTGCCAATAACTCTCTTCACTGATGAGGCAACGTTCACCCATAATGGAATCTCCAATACACGAAACAATCACTTATGGAGCCCAAAAGAACAAAACCCCCATGGTACTGTAGATACCAATTCTCAAGTGCATTTCTTAATTATGTGGTGTGGTATGTTGCATGACAAGCTGATAGGCCCCGTTGTTTTAAATGATCATATGAATGGGGCAAGGTACCTACAATTTTTGCTACATACATTACCTGAACTACTCGACGACGTTCCTTATGCTATACGCCTTGTTTTGTACTTCCAGCATGACCGAGCCCCTCTGCAACCAGGTGAGGGAGCATTTGAATATTGAATTTCCTAATCGGTGGATTGGTAGTGGTAGTACCATTCCCTGGCCACCAAGGTCTCCTGATTATTGTTTATGGGGTTGGTTGAAGGGGTGAAGTCTACATACATAAAGTAACACATGAGACAAACTGCTAACTCGCATAATGGACGCGTTTGCTAACACACAAGAACACCATGATGATCTTTGACGGGCAACACAACATATTCATCAGCAAGTTGAGAAATGTATTGAAGCCAATAGTAGAATATTTGAGAATTTATTGTGAAATGTCACTAGAACAAAGAATGTCACAACATGAAAAGAAAGGTTGTGTAAGTAAATCTTGTTATTTATGCTAGGGAAAGGTATGTTAAATAAAAATTTGTTGTAAACAATTGGTTTTTTCTTCGAAAAATACATGATAAAGTACGAATATCGTTAATATGCAATTTGCTTAGTATATTTTAATCTCCTTGTCACTGAAACGAGAACGCAAAAGCACAACAATAAAACAATAAGATACATTTACAGGTTTTCAGTGATTTTCATTCAAATGAGGCTATCTCGATAATCGTCACATATTGGTCCCATGTTCACATGAATTTATTTGATCCAAATTATCAGTACTATCACATCCTAGAATATAGCCCTTTCCTCCCGTCTCATCCTGTATAAATAATGTGACACATAAGTAAACTGCCAATTTTCTGTGCACCAATTGACTGGTTTTTGGATTAACTGTACGGCATTCTCTGTATTTAACATTGTAAAAAACAAAAATTTTTGTAAAAAAAAATGTTTTTAATCAAAAATGTTTGTAAAAAAAAAGTTTTTGGAACATAAGAGTGTTAACTCTACTGCGCAAGAATGGAATAACGAGATTTCAACATCAGTTTTTCTCGTACTTACCATGCACCCCAAACATATTTTTATTTATTTTGGTGAAAAGTGTGTGAAATCCAGCATTTGTAGGCAAAACCATAAGTCGTTATCGTGTTTGAGTAAATTATAAATAAATCAATTTTTTTGTACATTTTTATATTGGCAAATGTGCTATTTTCAGATTATCCATGCACTGAGCAGCATCAACTAACATGGATAACCGGGAGTTTACTGTACTTAAAAACATAGATATCTCTGACGACAAAATGTGTGTCCCATTAAGCATAAACAACCTCCTCACTGTCTGTATATTGTGCCAACATGCAATATCTGATTTTTTTGTCTTGCCGTCTTCCACTTTTTCAGAAATGTTAACATTTTCTGCTTGGTTATTTCTGTGGCTTGGTTCTAAAAGGGCCAATGTCAAAAAACAGAGTTTGTAGATATACAACTTTGAAAATCACACAATTACTTTAAATAACTATTGTAGAGAAACTATACTTAAGACCGTTATGAAATTTCTCCAGCATCAACTACAGTCCACGAGGAGTATTTTACACCGAATCTGACTTCAGTAGATAAAACCAAAAAAATTTTTTTAATGACATAGGCCCTTATTGCATGAAAAATTCCTAAAAATACATGACATTGGCCTTGAAATCTAGGTCATTTATTGTAACATGTACATAACATTTTGATTTATTAATCTACTCTAACTGGTATTTAACATGTGATATTAGTGATGTGCAATTTTAACACTTTTTAAAAAAAATTAAGAGATTTATCATAAAC